>JAGTTH010000172.1:0-291522 GCA_022606485.1 Agraylea sexmaculata | reverse complement strand
GTCAAGTTGAATTATTGGCTCACAGTCGGTGATTTATATTTAGATTATGTATACGCTATTTTGATACGACAGCACAAATAAAATACGAGAGCAGAAAAATCATTCAAAATATTGGATTGAAATTTGGGAAATGATACTTTGAGTAAAGAATATTTTTTTAAACAATCAACCGATCAAATTAATAGATTCTTGATATGATTTATGAACGTTGATTCGTAGAGCAATCATCAACACATGGCCAATGTATATTTTCGGCGCGATATGACCCTAATTTGAAAAGCGGTCGTGTATTTATATTGACTAATAACTATTTAATTTTATCAACAGCTGCACAACATCTAAAGAGAAGTTAATCCAAATAAACCGCATACGATATTAAAGGGTTTAATTCCATTTAATAGTAACATTTATAGTACAAAAATCCGTAATAAACGGTTTTCAGAACATCAGAAAATTATTTCAAAATGTTAATAATGTTAGTTTAATTCAATTGAGGTTAACAAAATTAGCTGCAGGTATTAATTTTCCGGAAAAACATTTCTAAACCTTTTTAAGATTAGATCCTGTAGAAATTGTATTTAGTTACAAAATATATACATATAAAACATATTTTTAATCGTGCTATTTTATTTTTATTATATTATAAATTTTGTACAAACTTGTGTAGTGTTAACCCAATGAATTATAAATTAAAGTGTGTGCAGTTGTTACATATTGCAAGTACTCGCCTGCCAGTGGACTGCTACTCGCACATGACAGTAGCTGAAATAAAAGCCAACTCGCACTGTCTAACAACCTTTTATACCTAGATATGTTTTTTTTAATTCAATATATATTAACCGGGTGTTTTTATGGGGAAAATATCATTTAAGTTATTATGATTTTTTTAGTAGAGTTGCTTTATTTAGAACTTTACTCGCCTGATTACACTACTCGTGTAAATTGGCCTTTAAGCACTTAATACGTTCTATTCTATACTAGATTTTTAACCTTGCCACAGATCTTGTAGGGTTAAAAATCAACAACTAAATTTAATAAGAATTAATTGTGTGATTAAAAACATGACGGTGTTAGCAGGAATCGAGGAAAGCTTTCTTATGAAGGATAGAAGTTAGGTGAAGACGACAGGCAAGTTCATTAGACGGGATTCTCTTTAGGGAAGATTAGCGATGGAGGAAAAGTCCCTTCCATGACGTGTTTGTCACAATTTGCTTCCAGTAATGAGACGTCTACCTGCACCTGCACCAATATACCTGGTTAATACGAAAATACGACACTTTTAAAGAGCACAAAGAGGATTTAACCGTCTTTCTATTATGCCTCCATAGTTTGTCTCAAGACACCCAATCGGCTTATAATAATCATCAGACGAACAAATTGCACAGAAGAGAATTATAATATTGATTAAGCTCGCACTTATAAGTCTTATTAAGTATATAATCCTATTGGATTATATTTTTGAAACTTCCTTCAATAATAATTGAGAATGAGTTTGGACAAAATATGTTTTGATACATTATATGTATATTAAAATATTTTTATTTAAGAAAATTAAAACAAAATTTCCCTTCCTTTCGACAAGTCTCGGATTATCATCATCAGAGACTAAATTAAAATTAAAATTAGTAATCTAAATTAATTTAAAATATTTTTAATTTATTTGCCCAAGTTAAAAGCAAGGTATAATATCGAAACTTGTCTTTGAGATAAAAAATACTAAATATTCAAAATTAACAAATATAATACAATAAAAATGCAGCATGTATTTTTCTCTAATCTCAATGTAATAAATAAATATACTTTTGACACGCCGCGAGTTTGGATGTTGTGTATATATATATATATATATATATATATATATATATATATATATATATATATATATATATATATATATATATATATATATATATATATATATATATATAACTGTATATATATATATATATATATCCACTATAACTAAAATCTAGTGAAAACTGATGTTAATTATTAAATTTGGATAAAGCCTTTCTGTGGATGACTCTAACTAGTCATATTAGACATTTTTTTTAAATACTGTGACGCCTTCCCTATTGGCAGAAGTCCCTTTTATAAGGGGTTGGCCAGGCCACCTTGGCCTTTACGGGAGAATATAGTAGAGATGGTTTCCCAGGCCACCACACAGCAATGAGTACTTAAGATCTAGTTTGCTAAGCTAGATCTACCAAGTGACTCCGGTGCCGTGAATCGAACCCGGGAGTCTTCACTCACGAATCTGTTACACTAACAACTGTTAACCACAAGGCGGCTCAACAAAAATTCTGTAGAAAAAAATATCATAATAACTAAAACTCTTTTTTTTTTTAATTCTTATTTTATAAAATATGAATAAGAGTCTGTGGGTATAAAAACCGTAAGTACAACTTTTAAGATAATGTTAGGTAGTGTGTCGATAATAGAGATGAAGGAGCGCTTAGTGTGGAGAGGATCCACCGGCAGACTGGTGAAGGGTGAGAGTAAAAATGAACGGGTTGATGAAGATTTAGAGGGTGTGGGGGATGTAACGGCATAATTAGGTGGTGGCTAATGAACCTTGGGCGTAGTACGTGGATAAGTACGAGACAACGGCCTTGTACGTGCCACCGACTATGGCTGATCATGCCACGTGTTAAATTAGATACCACAACTATCTTCTACTTTAAACACCGAAAATATAACATAACTCGACATCGAAAATACTCAACAAGCTGACGGTAAGTGGTTAACAATCAAGCTCTTATTATGGGTTCGGGTTCACACTTATCTGTTGTAACATGTCGCGAGGCGCTCATTTCATACATATCGCAAATTTGACCTCCATATAAAAGGTATGAAACCGATACCATGGCGTCCGACAAGTGTGAAACTATACTTACACGTCAAGACTACAAACAAAACTGACATGTTTATATAACAAAACTACTATCATCAAATATGATGAATCACCGTTCTCGATATGTTAAATTATTACAATGCATACAAAACTACTCTTGGATGATAGATATTACAAAGTAACTCAAGTCAAGAACTCATTTGTACTATACACTTGTTATATTTCACTGAAAATTGGGTGATGATTACTAAATAGGGCTCTGATTAAAATATTAATATCAATAAATGTACACACTTACTGCAATTGGTAGCTTTTCTATTGGTGGTGTAAAATTAACGTACCTGAAAATAATAAAATAAAAATGATTAGTACATATTGTATATATTAAAGTAAGAATTTAACTAGCATAATATTTGAAAAGATAAAGCGCATACCTACAAATACTGTCCCATAAGTAAAAATATGATTTGATCGGTTATTACGACTGAGAGTTCATGAATAATATTTGTAAAATCTCGATTGATCGCCTTGATCCAGGTGTACTCTGATTTCCTATATTGTAAGGTAAATACTAAGGCGATTATTAAGTCGGGCAGAGCCGCTCTGTCGGTGACCTGCATAACTAGTTATATTAAGATCACCGACAGACAATGAATTAACACGTTTCTGTGTCTAATAAATGAAACTTTGTGAAAACCTCCTCAAAAAATCCGTCAGGCGTATATAAATAAATAAATTTAATTTACATCTACAAAGACTGAATTGGTAATAATTTTAAATCTTTAAAAATTGTCTTTGATCCTAATTTTTATTTAAGAAATACCGGCCGTAGTCATAGTAAAGGTCACCAAAATACCTTCTCAAAAAAGTATTTTGATCCGTATATAAATCAATAAATAAGCTATACAAAACTAATACGTTTGAAAGGGAGGGTAGACTTTTTCATATTTATATTGTTGTTTTCGTAGGTGTAGTAAGAACTCATAAGGAATAATAAATTACACAATGTTGTGAAATAGTTTATTATAATAGACACAGTGTTGTCTCGATAACAGACACCAATTATGCAAATACGTGTAAAATTACCATGTCGTTGATGGTTATAAATTGATACCGTTGGTAAGAGAAGTACTCTGTAATATGTCGTCTGGTGTAGGGTAAGTGTCAGTGGCGCATCTAGGGCAAGCAATTCTGAATTAATGGGCGCCGAGTTACACTCTGCATAGTTCGAATAGATATCGATAAGCGGCAAAAGAGAGAAGACAAAGAGTAAAGGTAGAAGATGCAATAGTAGTGGAGGGTTTATCTGAAATATGAGGCGGAGACGTGACAGTGGCCTCCATTCTACGTGAGCTTCTACTGATAAATTGAACAAGCGTCTATACACTTCTTTTCTGCGTCGATTAAAATTCCGTTCGCGATGTATGCACTCGTGCTCATTGCTCGTTAAAATTTAAAATATTCCTCTGCTCTTTGTGTATTTGCCATATTATTATCTCTCAGAAAAAGACACTGTGTACTCTATGAATATAAACATGGGGAATACTGAATAAAATGCGCAACGACAGCCCGTCAGTACATAACATAAAATATTTACTATTTATTCAATCCATCAAAGTACTTTCATTGTATACATGTAAACAAATTATAATACTAATAAGCCCATAGATATAAGAATAAGATATTGCATTAGTGGCCAAATGCGTGAGTAGTTCAAGTGGATCAAGTGGCCAAAAACATCTGTTACCTGGCAAACATTATACTGTAAACATGTCTCTTCATATCTTCAGTTATATTTCACAGAAAAATGGGTAAATGCATTGTTAATACATGTCATATGGACTCAAACATACACTCAGATAGATCTAGGCTCAGTTATTACCGCTGAGTACTTCTTTAAGATGATAAAAATATTATTGGGTTTTAATCGCAAAATATTGTTATAGCCACTCTCAGTGGTCACTAGAAATGTGTTGAGTAAAGGAGACACACTTATAACTTCATGGAATACGAGAAAAGAGTGCAACAATACACACGTACACTTATTTATATGCAATGCGATATCTAATGTTTATATTCATGAATAAGCCACTATTCATCATCATAGGTATGGCTACGATTACCTAATATTATTATAATAATTAAAAGAAAAATATAAAACGTCACTTATGTATATTGTTAAATATTGGCGTGTTAATGCTATATAAAAACATTAATGTCGTTTAACGCAAAACAAGCTTATGGCGTCTTCATGGTTATAATTATATAGGTTTCGCTTGATGAAACTTATAATTTGTGGAAAAATACTAAACTGCTTACAGAATAATAAGCCATAAAATAAATAAATACCCAAGGAAAATGTGTATTTATAATACACATTTTCTATGATTTATTATTTTTTATGAGACAATTTACTGGGCATCTAATGTGGCTACAAGTACTGTGGTCATAGGTTCAAATCCTACTTAAGTAAAAAAAAACGACTGATAACGTCTGGGAGATTGGGAAAAACCATAATAAAATCCCGATCGCTGTTATCATCCAGGTTTACTCTGATTTCTACGATTGTAAGGTAAATGCTAATATCGGGCAGAGCAGCTCTGTCGGTGACTTGTGTAACTAGTAATAGTTAAGATCACCGACAGACAATTAATTGACACAGTGTTGTGTGTAAAAAAGCAACATTTCTTAACAAGTACAAAAAGAATCATAATTTTATTGCCTTAGTATTTCGAAAATGTATTTTTCTTACTACGCATACTTTCGCCAACATCTATAAATATAAATATTCTTTTTAATATTGAGGTTGCAAGTGTATAGTTGTAATTGTAAGTAAACAAGTCAGGTAATATTTGAGAACATTATATGTACATGTAGATGTAAAGGCAGCACGTAGTGGGGTAGCAGTCTCAATAGTTTAATTGTGTAGGGTGGGGTAGTTTTGGACAAGGTGTGTGTGTATAAATCTGTCACGTCCTGTTGAAAATGAGGGTGTAGCAGTAAGACAGTAGTGACAAAGAGTGTGTGGTGCATCTAGACTGGATGCTGTGTGGGCACAAGTTAGAAGAAGAGACTAACGAAGTGACTGCTGGAGCGGCTCACCATACACCTGTTTAGTATGACCTACCTGTCATCACACCTCCACACCTCAACACCCTAACCACAAAATAACAACACAATATTTAAATTCATGAAATACTATACAGTACTTAAATGAGTGTTTTATTATGATTAACTAATTCACATTTTATTAAGAGTACTGTGGAGCCCATTGTCTATAAACCAATCTACAGTCACTCGTACTTATTTTTATAGTTGGATGTGTCTAAATTTTGTATTACATAAAAAATAATTCTACAGAGCTTATACATAAATCTGTCGTATGATACATACTTAATAAAATAAAAATTAATTTAATTCCAAAAGTATTTAACAGACACAAGATGATATTCACTACTGAGTACTCCACAGAAACAGCTGATTCCAAATTAGATTCCACCAGCACTATTGATATTATTTTAAATTTTATTTAATGGGCTAAACAACACCAAGTTCAATGCATAAGTGACATAAGTATGTAATAACATAAAAATAATAAAATCGCGATCGATCGTCTTGATCCAGGTTTACTCTGATTTCCTGCATTGTAAGGTAAATACTGATTATTAAGTCGGTGACCTGTGTAACAAGTAATAGTTAAGTTCGCCGACACATAATTAACACGTTGTTGTGTATAAAAAACTCATACAAAAGGCTCCCTGGGGCGTAAAATAAATAAATAAACAAGAAAGGCGTTCAATGTTTAAATAAAAAAATGTGTAATTTTTTGTTAACCATATTTCGTCGATCTGTGATTTCCGCCGTGCTTTTCACGAGACATAGTATTATACCAGTTTGGTTTTGAGCTCTCAATTATACCAAATATAATTGTTTTTATCCATATATATATATATATTAGTGTTTTATTAAATGTATATTTTTGTGATGTAGTAGACTTAGATGTATGTAATATGAATCATTTTGCAGATAAATTGGTGGTTCTTTCAACATATCAATCAGAGTACTGTAGATTTATATATTTTTTTCACATGGCGATAGTGTTGAGATTGGGTGTTGTAACGACACGTTCTTCCAAAGAGCTGACGATGCAAATTCTCAGCGGGCCGTGGGTTATTTACTTGTTTTGTTAGGGTAAGAAAAGTTGGTCCAACAAGCCGCGGGCCACGGTAAAAAGTGCACCTTTGTGTGCACCCTAACAAAATATAAAAGCACGAAGAGCCGACTTAAGGCTAAACGGGTGGGATTCCCCTTTCTTTTTCCTTTTCACTTCGGACCGACAATTTACAACACCGTACACAAATCTTAACGAATGTATACAACTACATAATTTTATGAAATAATAAATGTTGGAATTGTAAATCAGACCAGGCGAGCCTTTTTTGTGGTTCCCAAAAATATACCGGAAGAAAACGTGTGACGAGAAATAAGTTTCTATGATGCAACAATTTGGTATGGGGGTGGGCCATAGCTGCGGTAACAACCGGCACACGAAGTTACCTGTCTTCATGCAAATATAAAATATGGTCGTGTTGTATTCTTTTCGAGAAGACGTGGGCAGTAAACAGGGACGTGTCTTGCCAGTATAACTTTTTAACACCACCACAGAAACTATGAGCTTATTCTGCAGACATTGCGATATTATAAGCCCTTGATTGTACCACATACATAACAAGTCGTATCAGCACATTATACATTAAATAAAATTGAAAATTCAGCTAACCCAACAGTAAAATCCACGTATCATCAGGTTTCTTTGCAGACTGCGTAATACCAAAATATTTGCTTTATAGATTTTAAAGCCATCTAGTGGGCATTTTCAATGGAAACATGTTAGAAATATTTTTAAGCCCTGAAAAAAATAGTTAGATTGCTATTTAGCCAATAACATATTTCGTAACTCCGTATCGTAATTATTGAAAAATCTTAAAAAAATATAATGATTTAAAAAAATACGTAGTTGTAAGATTGCGTCTTTCAGATTGAATCAGTTTTTCAATTTCAATCAATCAATCTCTCCTGTAATGTTTGGCAAAATGGAAAAAAATTAAAATATATCACCTAATTGATCGAGGTGGGTTTTATAAATTTTAAAATAATAATCAAATACTAATACGGCATTTTATTATTAAGTATGTACAGTTCTTCTAAAAGTGAGATAGTCAATTTAATTGTTTTTATTAATATTAACCAGAACACAAATTTTCAGACAATTTAAATTTACTGCTGATATAAGTTGTAATTAAAGGCCAAAACGGTGAATTATGTAAATGGTATCTACAATTTTTATTAATAAAATTTAATTTTAATGTATAAATTTAGATTTATTTGAAAATAAAAACCAAATAATTGTTGGGAGGTACGAATCGAATGTAACAATATCGATGAGTGTTCTAAAAAAGAACTGGAAAACAATGAAAGTGATTTTCTCTAATGGACTGCCGCACCTTTAAGTCATCACGCAAATAAGCGACTTTTTATTTTACAGCCTTATTAAACCAACTTTGGGTAAGCTGAAAATTAAATTAATTTAGAAGATATATATTACGTGCTAATTTGTGTCTTGAAATATTTCTTTACCGTTTATTCATAGAAAAGATTTTTTTAAGAATAAACGACATGTAGACCTTGTTTATAATTAAACATATCTTTAATAATACAAAAATAAGGATTATTATACTCCTACATTTGGAATTGAATTCTTATAAAGTATAATATAACTAAAACAAGGCTGATTTGCTACACAAAAACAAAAAAATAATAATCTTGTTGTATTATAATTAATTTAACATAAAATATAAAGATGTTAGCAAAATTTACAAAAAGGGTGATAGAATTTTGTTAAAGGTATAACTTTTTTTCAATTGTCTACATTTCTATTATGTATTCATTGGTAAGTGAGGGTTAATCACAATTTTTCTAGTTACATTTAGCTGTATATTTAGAGACATTTCATACTATAAATAATTATAATCCAACAAAAACAATGAAAAATTATCAATTAATTATGAAAAAAATAATACAGTAACCATATTAATTTTCACTAGAAATAATAAGTTGCTATAGACTCCTATACTTATATTAAAAATAAAAATAGTCCGGAAAAATGTTTTAAATTGTGTAATTATTTTTTATTCATAATTAACGATATCCTCCCACGCCTATAAATATTTTTACTAATTAAAAGTTCATTCTAGGTATATGAGTATCGGTTCAGATGATTTAGGTTCGATTTATTAACATCCTGTCAGTGATTTTTTAATAGATTCCTTGGTTGTAAGCGTCTCAAATAAAATTGAGATAAAATATGATAACGACTTTGAAGTGTGGCTAATTTTATAAGAGTGCAGAGAGTTGACTTGAACGACTGAGATCGTTTAGTCGAGGAGGGTGGACTCTGAAGATGTCGTGATGATGATGATGATGATAGTAGGACGTGCTCAGTTAGAAGTTAGCATACGATGGGGAGAACGAGAGTACAAGTACTGCTGCTAATAGTGACAATAGGTAAAAATGGAGAGAGTACTTCGCTTAATAAGCAACTACGTTTATATTTTGCCTGCCCGTAATCAACCCAACATTTTAAATTACATATTGGAATTGAGCAATTTTGAAAAATAATTATATATGTATAAAGAAGCGTAGCCTATCGCGTGAGTTCGTACATTTTATCACTGAATAAATCACCGCATCGAAATACGATATTATCGTGTTTGGAAAGAAAAATGACGCAGAAATAAAATAAACAACATGAAATAATTATATGTACTTTGGGGGATTTATATACATTAAGAATTCTTTTGTTGATTTTTAATCATATTAAACAAGCTGTGTGTAAGTGATTCAATAAGATTTCAAACTAAACAATTTATTTTTGACGGATCTTGTACAGCGGTTATTAAAACAAAAACAAGTACAATTAATAGTTTATAAGGAGAGTAGAAAAAAATATTTGTTTCCCCCGAGGAGCTTTTTGAAAGGGTCTTTTTGATAGATTTCTTTTAGACACAAAAACGTATTAATTGTGTGTTGTTGATCATAATTATTACTAGTTACACATGTCACCGACAGAGCGGCTCTGCCCGACGATAATCGCCTCAGTATTTACCTTACAATCCAGGAAATCACAGTATACCTGGATCAAGACGATCATTAGGGATTGTATTAATATTATACCCGATATCTCAGTTGTAATAACCGATCAAATAACCATGAACACAGTATTAGTAGCCACGCGTCTTATCCCATGAGATATTTTTACGCTGAATATTACTATTAAATGACAATATGTTGGTGCAAACATATATACAATAATTATTTATATGCCATTTTAGCTTTTATTATAATAAGACTATAATATTATTTTTATTTTTTGTGTTGTATTTTAAAAAGGATAAATGACCAATATTTTCGATGGGAATAAAAAAGGCACAATCAAATTACGCCTACACATACGAATCTCAAAAGCAAATGTCAAGAAGAGGAGAAAAAGGGAACACTTGTCAATAAAACACAATAAAAGATACTTATATTGAAACAGAAAAGGTGAACATTGGGAAAAATAAAGGGAATGCATGTTGCATTAAAAAAAGCGAATAAAAACCAGCAGAGGGCTGAAATAAGGGAGAAAAAGAGGGAGAGAAGGCTCACAGCCAAAGCTAGGCCTCAAAATATACGAACCACGAGTTTTTACTCCACCACAAGTATGTATGTATGCATGTGAGTCAAAATGTTATTTTTATTAAGACCATATTTGCATTTGACATTAAATTATAATCCTGATAGTTTTATCACTTTTTAATTGTATTGTTAAATTGAGAATCACTGTTAATAAAATACCACTAATTTAATTGCATAAATATTGGGTTGTCCTCATACGCCATATTTTCAATCATTAACATTGTTTAATTTATACATTACATAAGATGTTTAAGTGTGATATATATATTTAAAAATAGTATACATGCAGCTGAATGTTCTACTTAAACTATTTTTATCTATTTTAATTTTCTTTTGTTTTTAAATATTATTATAAAGCATATTGTTTATTTATAATTTGTGTCTTTTTCTCTCCACTTTATAAGCTTAGCCACGCATTATTTTCATTTTTCCTTTCGATAAGGAATGCGATATCATCATGTCGTCTTTGTAATTATTTTTGTTAATATAGAGTTTATTGTTGTTATTATTTATTAATCCTCATATTTGTAAATGGGTTTTCTCCACCTCCTATAATAAACCTCTCATATAAAATTAAAATGTTATTAAAATTCTCATGTTATTTAAAGGGGAAAATATTTATATACTCTGTACACTTAATTATTGATAAAAATAAGTTAAGATGAGATTTATTTAATAATCAGTTTGTGTATGGAATCGAAAAGCTGTATTTTGTATGTGTCGTTCGAATTTCATTAGGTTCGGTTTCAATTTGAAAGTGTAGAAGGAAAAAGTTGAGAGTAGAGCGAAAAGTCGGTCTGTGAGTGGCGGCGGTCCAGCAGAGATGTTCTTTGGAGCCACTTGCCAATTCAAAGAAACAACTAACTGGATGGTGAGAGGGGAAAAGTTTTCGTTTTTGAATGCACCAGAGACTGAGGCTAGTCCTAGCTAACGGCAATCCTGGCCTCGACTACTTTTTTATACATACCAAGTGGTAACTATTCTGGACGCACCGCATCGCTTTTCCCCCATCTTGGTTTACGTGTACACGTTCAGAATGTACAAAACCACAAAAGTTTAGAGAGAAAGACCCGAGAATGTACAACGGCAGACTTAATGAATGCCATTAAGCTTGTCGGAAACGTCTGTGTGTATGAATTGCCTGAACCAATGCCTTTTACACAACGGCGAGGTGGGAACTTAAATCGTTTTTGATGGAATTTCATTGTGTTTTACGAGCATTACATCTCCATAAAAAAGTTTTACACAAACTTATCTAAAATATTTATCATTATTGTTATGGGTAAAATTGTTAATAATTGACAGATTACATAAATATCCACAACTTACTTTCCAATATCAATATCTGTAACGGATTTGTATAACATCATTATAAGAAACGGCACTCCCAAATATTGTATAAATCGTTCAAAAAGGCTAAAAATTCCATTAAGATATTATATTATACATGATTTTAGATTCATTATACCTATATTTAATACTATAACTAAAATCTAACAATATCATTAAATGACATTCCATATCCATCTTAGGCAATTTGACTTACACATGATAGAAGTAATGGAAGGTATGTAATTTTCTAAAAATATTATATAAGAGTAAATATATAATGTCCAATACGTGTATTTTTTTATTTAATTAAATTTACCTTCTTTTAAATAAATATGGCTGTCTACCAATACATTATATTTTTAAGTAATTGGTTAGTAGTGTATAATTTTAATTATTGATTGTCTTTAAATTTCAGTACTCGTTGTTAGTAATAATTTAATAATAAAAAATTAGTTTACGAATTAATTTAACCTACGAATTAATTTAATCTACTAATAGATTTAATTAATTCGTAGGTGTTTTGAACAAGAATGGATCTTTATCTTATCAGGCATGTGAAATCTACTGTCCGAAAATAATATATCTGAACGTAATTTAAATTCTCGTGACACCATTTTAAAACTTTTCGAAGACCGAAACGCCATCAGATAGTAAATTAAAGTTACGTAAGCCGTGTTGGAAAAAAAAGTCTTGGGTGAAATGTAAAGCGGGTGGTTTTGGCGAGAAAAAGTTGGTGCAGGGCATGTTGAAGGCTCATGGGTATGAGATGGGGGTTAAGATAAGGCGGTGGATATCTTAAGTAGGATGGTCCGAGGTGAGGTGAAAGGACAGCGGAGATTGTCGGCAAGTACAATAAATCTCCAGGGGATGAAGGGGTGTGGTGGTGTTGGTTCCC
Source organism: Agraylea sexmaculata (assembly GCA_022606485.1). Taxonomy (NCBI): domain Eukaryota; kingdom Metazoa; phylum Arthropoda; class Insecta; order Trichoptera; family Hydroptilidae; genus Agraylea; species Agraylea sexmaculata. The sequence goes on along the minus strand of JAGTTH010000172.1, from coordinate 278,704 downwards.
ATACCCCTTAAAAGGATGGTGTTTATTCGGCACGGCCAAACTTGTCCGAGTCTCTTCCGGTCACTATCTCTCTATTCTCAACACCTACCAAATGGGTTTTCCACCGACATGAGGGAGGAGATGAGCTCCGTCCTGGATCTTCTTCCCAACTTAATGTATTAAGCCTCCCAGATCAAATCGCTTTTATCGCCATATTAAAGTCACTGGACTCTTAAATAAACATTGTTATTTTGCTTTACAGAGCCCTTTATATTATACAGGATGGACTTGAATTAACCGAGACTATTATAAGGGGTGATGGGGTATCAAGAATAAGTAATTTTTTTTTCATTATTAATACAAAATAAATATAAATAGTGCTTTTGGAATCGATCTTGGGCCACCATCTTGGAATTAGTTGTTTCTGTTAAGTACTTAGTAGTGACTGTCGCCTGTGTTGCTTAGGAATTAAGCAATTTTTTTAAACTAATAAATATTTTTATCTTCCTTCCTTCTGGAAAAAACACGAAAGGGAGATCTAACCGCATGTGATATTCAGCTAATGCATATTGTCAGTAAGTATTTAAATATTTAAAAAAATTTACAAACCAAATATTTATTAAGAATTAATCCATGAAAAAAATTGATGAATGTCAAGCAAAAAAGAGTAGTAACTACAGTAATATAACGGATCGGGCCAACTCCGAGGAGTAGTGCAATATGTACGGCATAATTATTTTTTATTATTAAAAACATATGTATGTACTTTTTAAACATTAAATATTTATAACACAAAGGATACAATTAAATAAAATGTGTTAAAAAATATATAGAATATCAAAAAATATGTACAATTTTTTGATGATTTGAGATCGTGAGTTATCGTAAAAATAAGTGAAAAATAAAAAGAAACATAATAAAAAAATAATAACTTAGTAGTGACTGTCGGCTTTGTTACTTAGGAAGTAAGCAATTTTTTTAAACTAATAAATATTTTTGCATATTTTTGCGATATTCTACGACACCCTAAAATATTCTCAGTTAGTTCAAGTCCACACTGTATATAAATATTACACATAAAACATCATTTAGTAAAATACTAATGCATAGAAAACTGTAATAATATATTTTTTTGTATAATTTATCATGCAAAAAATAATAAACGGGCGAATATTTTTTTTTAATAAATATGTTTTTATTTAAATTGTGTATAATTATGTGTGCCTCTATTAAAAAAAATCACCAAAAAACTTCACACTTGTAGAATTTGTTTATATTTTTTTATTGAAACAGGTGACTTTTTCATTCTTTTATGTATCTGTAACCATTTTTAAGGTCTTAAACAACCAAATAAATTTTCTGTGATATGATTGTGGTTTACTATTACGTTAACACAATATTGGGTGTTTGTTTAAGGTGTGATCGTTCTTATTTCACCTATAATATTTTCACAGATCCCATATCATTATAAATCAAATATCAATGTTTTACTAAGCAATATATTATTTAAGAATTTTTTTTGGATTCAGACAGTTGTATATTTGCCCTAGACATAATGTAAAATTTGAAATTGTAACAAGGTTATGTTGATCGTTGAAAACAGAGAACAGGTCATTCAAATTGAATAATATTTCTGCAAATGGAACACTGCAAAATCAATTCAATACGATTCAATACTTTCTTATATATTTGTCCATTATTAATATATATATATATATATATATATATATATATATATATATATATATATATATATAAACATATATATATATATATATATATATATATACATATATATAAATTTAAAATAAATGTATTTTATGCAAATAATGTTGTTGTAGGTGTGTGTATATATAGTGAGTACGGCACACGATTGAATCTAAGAAGGGGTGGAATTTATAGGGAAAATCGAATTGAAAGTTACCTTTGAAATAAGGTTCGGCGCATCTACGCAGAGACGTCTGGGGATTATATGTGCAAACAGACACACTGATACATACGGAAAATTGTTCAAAAGTGATAGATAGCAAAGAAAGAGAGACAGGCATGAGGGAAAGAAAACTGGCAAATTTGTGCTACAGTTGCAGAACATCGCCAACAGCACTTTCAAACTATTTCTTCTTTACTTTCAGCCAACTTTAATTTAATAAGCGACGTTGCGATACGCAGGACCAACTTTCATACCGTTTCAATTACTGTTTGTTTCGTATACTTGAAATGCTGTTTCGATTATTGACTTAACGTGGCATAAAGATATACTTACAGGTCAACAACCATCATTAAATATGTATATCCAAATAAATTATTTCCCATCAAATAAACAGAGCGATTATTCATGAAGGAGAATATTTTACGGGATGACAGGGTATCTCAAATGCTTCGCTTATTTTATTTCGAATAATGTGGAATCACAGTGCCCTATAATTATTAATGGAAATAAATATGGTTGCCACTAATAGGTGATCTAAGCTGTGCAATTATTTTATTAATTTATAATTAGGTTATATTTATAATTAAATTTATAATCAAGGGCATAAAATTTCATATTTATTTGCAATTTGTATTACTAATAAGGATTGTCATAGAAAGTGGAAAAGATGCACAGCCTAATAGTGATTATTATTAAATTTAAATATGAACATATTGAATCAAAAGTGTCTTGGATTACGCCCACATGAAGATGTAAAAGACTTTTTTGTGATTTATTATGACCATCAAGATCTTCGTCTTCATCAAGAAATCATAAGAATTAATAAATTTATTGCTTATAAACACAAAAAAATTCTTTCATTCAAATAAATTTAACATAAAACGGTTGTGAGGAAAATAATTTAACAAAACAATTATTTCGAAAAAGCGTCGTCCTGACATAAAGTATGAAAATAGTGGTTTTAGCGAATATGAGAGGCAAATATTTCAGACAAGCAGACACCTGAAATATCTTGGGCGATGATTTGGCTGTAAATTTCCACAGACAAAAGCTAGACGAGCTTTTTATTGAGCCCATTGTAGAAGGTAATTGAGTGTGAAGGTGCTAAAGCCTTGTATTCATAAACACAGTTATTATTTATATTAAAATTATATATCTGAAGGAGCCAACAAATGGGTTCGTGTTTATTTATTTAGAAAATACCTACTGCATATGTAATATGTCATGTAAAATACAAATGAGATTCAATAAAACTATATGTATTGTTTAAATATTATTAAATGTCTCGGAAAATTGCAAAGATAACAAACTACATTTAATTCAAAGAAAGATAAGCTCATCTTGCTATAAAAATAATATATATACATATTTAACATATATGTATGATATAATTAATATATTGAGATTAGCATTTAATTTTTTTTATTAAATATCTTGGAATGGTAAAATAAAAATATTATAATAGGTTATCTTTTCCAAAAATATTTATCAACCTAATATTATCCAAATAAATGTTACCTCTAAGAAAAATAATCATTATTTGACAAGCCGATTATGGTGGTATTTTTAATATAGTAACTGTGAAACGTTTGTTTTCCTTGTGCTAGATATTGAGCATCTAATATTAGTTTGAAATATTTTTTGATTATAATATATTTAAAATAATAAATATGGCATATCGGAGATATTGTTAATATGCTATTAGATTTTTGTATCTATCTCGAAGCTGACTAAAACAGAAAATAAATCTGTTTAATAAAAATCCTGGTTGTGTATGATTCACAGGCTGGATTTGAATTTATTATGGTGAAGGTATTGAATAATACAGTAGGTAAACTGAGTTTGTAAACAACAGGCGGGATATTAGCGAAGTTTTCAGCGTCGAGATGATGTGACACATAAAATGTGTAACGTTACTAATTGTTGGCACGATCGATAGGTTTCAATAATGTCAGGCTGTCTGTGGCGATGATATGGCAGTTAAGGTGTGGTAAACGGAAAGCTTGCAGGCGGTGGCTTTGGTTAAAGGTAGTGGCAAACTTTAAATTGGCATCGAGCTCATATTGACTTGTCGAAGGCAGGTACGACCAGACCAAACCAAACAACCACCTCAGTGCGACATATTGCAATTGGTGATCTCATATCAAATATGCACTTTTATACAATATTACCAAGTCTACCCTTTGAATTTATTAATATATGTACAACGTAAAACGAATAATATATTTCTTAAATGTGTACAATAGGGAAGAATCTCGCATATTTTTAACAGCCTTGGGTGATCAGAGGGCAAAATATTGTGTAGTTTGGCCAATTCGACACATTCAATAATTTATTTTTTGTTAAGTATAATGTGGGGCAAAAGTCCGGATACCGCTCATTTGATTGCACGTCATCTTGGTTATGTAACGTTTAGATTAGTTTCAGTACAAGTATTTCGCTATTGTGTTGTGTAGACGCTTCAATTTTATAATGGAGTAATATACGCCATAAGAGAAGAAATACAATATTATTTTATTTATACAGTTATAGGCAATTCAAAATGGTAGGGGGACTTTTGCCCCACCAGTTATCAAAAGCGCCTGTTAGTGCATAAACCCCCTCCCACGCCACACTATAATTCATAGATTTTTTTTTATCCCAGTAATAATTTCTAGTTGAAAATTCCACGAAATAATTACCAAGCCCGATAAATTTATTTTTTAAACAGATAGTTATCTAGTCATTTTGCCCCTTATTTATTTGTATTATGCTTTTTCGCAATTTATTTAATAAATAGCTTATTTAAATACAATGTCTGTGCAGCTATGATGCTTTATTGGTGTTAGTAGATTTCGTCTTTGAACATTCAAAATGAAATATTATGCAAGAAAGCAAGGGAATATAAGCGAAGGACAATGTAGGCTCAGGAAGAGGGACGGATAGTAACTGATATAGAGGCTCTAGACTAGTAATAAGCAAGTCGCTTCTTGGTTTGAGTAATATTCGAGATAATGGAGTAGTAGAAAAGCAAAGTAAGGGAAGTAGCAAGGACGGAGATGGAGACGGAGTGGCCGCCGCTTCAGAAATTGCATTGTACACACACTGCTGAACTTATTTGTAATATCAATTTGGAAACGAGTATTACTACAGCTACTACTATTACTGCTACTTCTATTACTTCTATGTGTCTGGCCTTGGCGATGCGACGTCTGTGACGGTCACGCTTACGATTCTACTCAATTTTGAAAAAAAATGTACTATCGATTACAAGATTAAAAATATCAAAAAATTATATGTTTCAAAAAAAAAATTTTTTTAGGTGTGAATCTCAGGGCCATATTTAATATAATAGTGAAATGAGAATGTGTGCGTGCGGTGTGCGGTTGGTGTACCCCAATACTACCAGCTCGGTCAGGTCTATTTGTATATGCACCAAACTATCAGCTCTAGCGGGAGTCACTAACACACTATTGTCATATTTGACATTATAATATGAATATTCTGGAAAACCGTTTGTAGAAATATTAAGAGGTCTCTCCATTTTCTAGTTAATTTATATTTTTTCTTCCATAGGCATTTATTTGTATAATAGGTGTAAAAATTGATACAGCCGTAAAAGATAATCAATTAAACAAGAATAAACAGTCACGCTGTAAAACTAAAATAGCATTATTTGAATACAATAAACACCTTCATTCAGAATAAACTAGGTGAACTTTACAACATTATCAGTTACAGTTATTCTACAAATATAAGAAATATAGAACATGCGTAGCTCATCAATCGTCACATTTAATAAAAGTATATTAATGTTTAAATCTAACTTCTACACTACTACTCGTATAAAGAGAAATCAATCCACTTAGAAAACTTTTTGGCAAACTGTTCAAAATGAAAAATAAATTTGAATCACGGAAAGCTTTACAAAACTTGGTTAATCTGAAGAGCTTTTTGTCGTGGTTGGAAAAAAGTGGAAACAATTTGTAGATGAAAGTTTTGCTAGTGTTAGTTGTGCCACTCGAGCTGGAGTGAATGGTCGGAATGAGGTTTCTAAACGGGCAAACAATTTTAGAATGGCGTTATTAGAAAAGCTGAAAGTATAGAACGGCAGTATAATAGTTATACGGTGCTATTGTATCGGCTGTATTTATCTGAAACGCACGTACGATTGTGTTTTCTCTGGCATTCGACCAAACTACACTACAGCCTTCACAAAAGAATTTACTTTGCACTTATAATACCCTATGGGAAATTGAAACTGCACCTACAAAATACTTTTGAATGTCTAATAACACTTTTGTCAAATAAGCGGATATCATCCAATAGTAAAAGAGCTTCTAGTAATGGTAGTTCAAAATAAATTTAATATAAGAAGTTGCAATACTTGGCTATTGTTATATCAAAAACATGGATATACCTATATGATTGGTAAACAGGAGAGTTATATTTAACTACTGAAAATAATAATAAGACATACATGCGTATTTCGATTAAAATATTTTAAATATAATAGATGTCTCCATTTGAGACGAGGTCTATTTGGGTAGAATTATGTAATTTCATTCGAATTAGAACTGTTGAAGATTTAGAATATTAAAGTAACACAGGGCTAACTGATTTATTATTCATTTTACAATACAGGAAATCAAAGTATATCTTGATACTATTATAAAAAACGATTTTCTAGTTTCAATAGCCTATGGATTTTTTTCACTTCGGGATACCGGAATTTCAAACCGCAAATTAATATTATATTTATTTATAACACATAAAAAATCTCCGACTGCGATATCACAATAGTGTTACAAGGCTATGATACCGCGGTCCTCATCGACAGGGAAAAATAAAATAAAATAAAACATTGGTAAGCCTATTACACGGACACAATTTTGTTTGAATATGGTTTATTAAGAATGAAGATATTGTAAAATAAAATTAAATTGTAAGTATGTACGGCGTACACTGTATACCCAGTATAATAAAAGTTTTGGGTGACCTAGGAGAATCGCGATAAAGGGAAAGTGGGAAATCGGAAACGGGCTTTAACAATGGTGGTATTGTGAAAAAGGCGATGAAATGGTGAACCTGGAAAACGGGTCTAAGAGCCGTGGTCAGTGAAAAAGTGGGCTTTGATTAGCAGACAGCCTCTCTTTGTGTGCTCTGAAAATGTAATCACCTCAGTGGGATACCGTAAAAGGGGGAGGCTTTAAATCAAGACTAATTATGAAATGCGCATTGTGTCATCATATTATTACTTTTATTTACTACATACACGAAACATGTCTCTAAATGGAAACGCCGTGTAATTCAAACGGAAGGCGTTTATTTTAATTTAGCTCTTTTTTGCATATACATACACATAAACTTGTTTGTATTTGTGGAATGGAAAATGTTACCTTCATTGAATAACTGTCATACAACACGCTTTCATCTAGCATAATGTTAATAATTGTGGAAATAAAAAAAATATCGAAATACCGAATGTGACTAATCTCAATCTAGGTTAATTCTGATTCCCTGGATTGTAAAGTGTAATTAATAATAGTTAAAAAAATCCATCAAATAAAAACACATACTAAAGAGTCCTTTGGGTATAGATATAATAAAAAGCTAAATCTAGTTATATTGTAGTAGACATAAATGAGAGTCTTGTGATTTTTTGTGACAGATGAGTCAAAAGTATAGTTTGAAAATATTTATTTATTTTACGCCCCGAGGAGCTAAGCATCGATTATTTGGATGAAACTGCATTCTATATAATATTATTTTCCTATACCATCGACAAATTATGACCCGCATTTATGCAACGCCTTTTTTGAATACAAAATATTCACCGCTCCTTTGTAGGATGAATATTTAAAAAGTATATATCATAGATGAAACGTTTATTTTATGGTAATATAAAATTGTGGAGGTGGAATTTCGGTAAATTGTAAATTTTAATGGATGTGGATACGGAGATAGGGCTATGAACTGGTACTGGTTTTCAAGTAGATATTTGAATATAAATATGTGTACATCAATGTTGGTCTAATTAGCAAGGAATGATGGTATATTAGTAGGTTGAAGAGATGAGCTGAAGTGCTATTAAAAGAGGAGCATCGCTGGCTGAAGCGGCCGTTACTGCCATATGCCACCACCGATTATGTACAATCATAATGTTGAAATATTGCAACACCAAATGCCATAACATTATCCTCCTGTTGCACTCCTTTACTTATAATTAAATCAGATAATATGATACTAGTTATTGTTACATTCAACAGTGTTTAGCTAAATTGAATCTGGCCGATAGCACTTAATATGTGATTCAATTTCTGCGTAAATAATAATAATCAGAACATGTGATTATTATAAGTCTACATTTTAGTTTATCAGTGAGAATATTTGAAAGAGAGGCAGAGTTAATTTTTTGATAATGATCATTGGATAAGGTTTAAGACGTCCAGAAACAAAATCCACAAATAAAAGAAATATTACAAATCAAATTTCAAATACTTTTTAATAAGAGATAAGAGCCAACAACATAGAGAAATATCATACAATAAAAATGCGGGATAATAGCATACAAATTTAAATTATAAATAGCTATTATTCAGAGGATAATTGTAAGAAGGATAGTATTTTTTAAAGTCTAATTTCTCTTACATTGTAATTGATTGAAAGTTCTTTCTATAAGAATAACGTATAATCATTATGAGCGCATTTTTACATTAGAAATAATTATACGACATTTTTGGTGATCTAAATATAAATAAAGTACGGACGAAAGCGCTTTTAAATAATGTATTATATTAAATAAGTTTTGTAGAATGATATATATTTATTGTGTAAATTGGTTACTGAAACTGTGATATGCCAGGGGAGATATATGATTAATCAACAGGAAGTAAATAAAAAGCAACAGAGGTAAATAAGCAACAGAGGTAAATAAAAAATCAAATAATGCCCAAATGAAAATATGAATTAATGTCAAATAATTTGATATATAAAATATTTTCTATTAAAATGATATATTGTTGTATAAAGATAGTGATATGGAGAAGCAAAACACTTTAGCTATGCGCACAGAGTTTGGTTGCGAATTTCCCAAAACCTGAATAAATCGCGTCACGCACGAAAGAAACCAGTGCTGAATTGGAATTTCTGAGGTCGTGTGGGTGGAGGTCGGGGGGTGTTCTTTGCAAAGGCCGGAGACAGCAGTCGTGTCCCTCCCTCTACTCCAAAGTCGCCCCCGACGGCGACACGCCGTCTTCCGGGACGCAGCCCCCTTTTTTCTACAGCGACAAACGGAGAACTTGCCCTCAACTCAAAATGTCGTCTCCTTCACATACTACACACACCTTCTACCTTTTCATTCAAATTTATAAAGAGACACTCTAGCAAAAAGTGAACCCAGAAAACGTATAATAAATTAGGTAAATATACAACCCAATGGGTATTTTATTGTGTGGGAAAATGATAAGCATAATTTTAGTATGCTACGGAGTACTGAGAAAAACTAATTTGGTAAATATGTGAAAATGCTTCCAAATGAAAAATAAAAAATATGGTTGTTGTTATTTTTATCGCCAATAAGAAACAATATTGTTTTGAAGTAAGCGTTCAAATAAGCAGACAGTGCAAAACCACTATGGAAGTGCAACCATTTGGATATGAGAAATTGCAGAAAGACAAGTTTTCGGTTGAATGGAAAATGTTTTGAATTGAAGAAGTCCGGTTTATTATTGCGAGGCAGTAGTACGATTTGCTGGTGGCTAAAGCGGAAATTTCTTAGAAAGAGTGTAGACTTATCTCTTAGTAGTTGGTGAATGCAAACAGATTGAGCAGTTCCATACTATTTCCTGGCCTTTGTCATCATAAAGTATGCGCGTCGTATATCAATTTGAAACTATCTAATTGTTTTTTTTTATCCGATTAGATGCGATGAAGATTTTATAAGAAAAGTGTACCGGAGGGGTGGTACAAATGAGGGTGGTGGAAAATTTTAAGTGGTCCGTCACATCGGGGTCACGATGATTGATCATTTTAGTATGGAAGGCCGCATGGATTCACGATGGAGAATTACCGAATCTCGTGACCCACTAGATTAAACCTTGTACCTTCCTTGTGTATACAATTCCTTTTTCGATATGGATTTCTACCATAAAATTTATTACTACCACTTTATTCGTACATTACTTAGTTGCTTCTTGCTATCTTGCGTGAAGATCAATTTTAACGTAAAAAATGAGAGTACAATTACACTTATATGTGATATATAAGTGTGTAGACAATAATGCACAGAACTACAATAAATATTCCTCGTTTATAATGTTTCCATGATGAAATAAAAATATTATTAAAAGTGGTTGGAGAAAAATTAAAAAAGATAAATATCTGGGCACAAAATTAAACGGATGCAATCATTCTTAAGTCTAGAATCATGGCGAGCAGTTCATTTGTGAGGGGACAGTGATAAAGTTTCGAATTAAAAACAGAAAAGGCCGTAAAAACACGGGACCGGTACACCCTAGAAGATCGCGGAAAGTTTATCAACTCTAAAGTGCTCCTAAAGCAGGTGATAAAAGACAAGAGTGAGGCAGTGAGTTTTTTATATGCGCGGACATTAGCTAAAACAAGTCGTTGTCAAGGGTCGGGAGGTATGGGTACCGGCCTTTGAAGAAGGTGATAAAATAGAAGGCTTTTTAGAAGTAAGGTTATTTATCTAAAGCAACTCTCATTGAAATAGTACAGTTTATTAATTGATTAACCTAATTATAAAAGTAAAAGTAGTTTGTATAGTTCTTAATCAATCGAATATTAATTAGGTTTTTGATTTGTAAATCTTTTAAAATCAATGAAAATTATTTCTATTGGAATTAAGATAAACTAACAATTTAGGGAGAGTATTATAAAAAAATCATTAACCATTAGGTATTATATCTACAAAATTATAACAGGGCAGGACTTAGATGAATATTACGGACATAAAGAGTGTTATCTCTTACGATGCGACAAGTAAGCTAAAACAAGTCGTCGCAAGGTTTGGGGGTTGTCTGTGTTTTAAGAGACGAGGGATGGCGGCTAGTGGAGGCATGCGCGTATAGGCGAGGGGGAGGCGCCGCCACGAGGGGGTGAGGGAGGTGGCGCCGCGACGCCAGCCGCGATGCTGCGCGCCTCTCAGTCGAGGTCTGGACCTGGCACCGAGACAACGCGCCGACGCCCCCATCTTTTTACCCCCGCCTTCGAAGGAATAGGGCCCCTTACCGCCGAGCAATTCACGTCTCGCCAAGTTCGAGTTCGTGCATAGGAAGGCGGACGTCGGTCGGGCACACGACGGGGGGCGGGGGTGGTAGGATAGCAGGCAGTAGTGGTGGTGGAATGGGTAGTAGTAGGGGGAGGGGTGCACGGGGTGCAGCCGGCGGCGAATGCATCGCCAGACGACGGTCGGCCGTCTCCAGTCACACATTATCCATCCTGTGGAATGGCCACACCGGGATATGTTTTTGATAAGTTGAAGCGGCGCCGCGACATCGTCCAATACCGCTTGACGTCTACATCCGCAAATAGAAGTAATAAAAATAGAACGGTCAGTGTTCAGTTACAGCGTGGAACGGCGCGGGCCCAGCACAGATCCACGACACGGTGGAAGATCAGAGCAGGCAGTGTAACAGTATATAGTGGCTTCTACATGTGGAATCGGAGAGTATTGCTGCATTTGGACGCGCCGGTCTATATTTGAAGCCGCTCGCTAGCTCTGCTCTCTGTCTGACTCAAACTATTCCTGTGTACTCGTATATTTCGGGAATGATCTTGAACATATAGATATGTGTTGTGTGTCTATATATATCCCTTAAGTGAGTAAGTAGTGTATGTGTGTTGTGTTACTGACTTAGAGGACTAAGACTGGACTACATGATCGGAGCGTTGTTTACTTTAGCTGGTTGACTCCGGGTCAAATTGTAACCTATTCGTGTCATTTGGTCCCCTTCAACCAGCTGTAGTTGACATCTGCCAAGCAACAAACGAGATTCTCACTGCTGAATTTTCATTAAAATATGACTCGAGCATACACGAGATGTGCATTACTGACTATTAAAATATATTTTTATCAACAGTCAAATTGTTATATGTATATTTTTAACCCATTAGTATTTCATCACTCATTTTTTTTTCATTATTGACTTTTATGAGTCATCAAAAACATAAATCAGAATATATGTACATTTTGATTTGTAGCATAATAAAATAATTGTCACAAACTATTAATATGATTTGCAAAGTGTGAATACATTTCAAAATGGAAATGTGGTTGAGTATACCTAGTATTTCAGCAGACATCAAATGGTAGAGATAAAATGTAAATTAAATGAAGGGTGGCAGTGAAAATTGCGAAACGTACTATAACGTAATAACGCATCGACCATTATGATAATTGAGGTACACTTCAAATGGCCGCCAGTCTGTGGTCATGTAGCTATCTGTGAAATATTTGTAAAATGTACAACCAAATAAATTTCATTCACAATAATCAAGTGTTGGTTGTACCAGCACCACAAAACCCTTCATCAGCGAATTAATATTTTAATAAATGTAAATATAACTAATAAAACCAGTTCTCCGTTTACAGAAAATTCAACACAAGATGGTTTTTATCAGTGAGCAGGTGTTCATCGCGTCAAGACCTGTGATGAATCGGTTGTGCTAAATGTGAGTGACAAGTGGATTGGATATTGTACGGTAATGGTTAGAAGATAGAAAGAAGTATTTGAGACAAGGATGTCCGGAGTTTGGTAAGGGTACCAAGTAAAATAGATGGGTAATTTTAATGGGCTGAGATTTCACAGAATAAAATAATTGATAATTTAAGGAGTCTTATAGGAAAATTAAATAGGTATTGGATACAGATGCTGGAAAAACGAAGTGAATGTCCGCAGTAAATCTCTTTGAACGACCGGTGAATATTTAATGTTCCGATAGGTAGACTCTTCCCGGATCAGGGTGGAAATTTGAAAGTGTCCAGATAATCTAGTGTATTTTAACCAAGATGAGATTTAATTAAGTTTAAATATTTTTTTTTATAAATGATAAATCGCATTAAACAAAGCGGGATTTTAGACATTGAAATTAATAAATGAGAAAAAGATACACATTTGAAAATATAGAAAATAATAATTCTTATTAAATTTTCAAAGGTACTTACTGACGATGATATTTAGTGACCCAGTTAAAAAAATTCAGGTCAAACATTACAGCCTTCTAAGGTCGTCATAATATTTTTTTTTGTGAATTTGGCATCAGCAAGAGATTCATAATTGAAATACACATATGTATTGTGAGTTTAGGATATTTAGTGTGAACGTAGTGTCAGAGATAAAAGTGTTTGTGTTGGCAGTGTAAGGACTTAAGAGAGTCTACGGATTAAGCCGCTTAGAATGTGCACGAAGAGCTCAAAGCTCAACTTGAAGTTTGCTACAAGTGCAAGATTAGACATTAGCGAGTCTCACTTCTAGAAACGATGAACAAAAGCTCCTGACTTAGACTTCTTTCGGCCTTGAAGCAAGAAGAAGCAGCGCCTGCGGGTATTATACGAACGAGAAAGGTTCTAAAATAACGATTTAAAAATAAGAATACATATATTTGTTAGAATTCAAAGTTAGGCTGAGTGTCAAAAGAGCGGTATTTTTCATTTAACGTTTAACGAGGTTTTATACCTGTAGTATAATAAAGATAAAGTCTACAAAGAGGTCAAATCCGAGGCTCAGTTTTACGACCAGTTCATTTAAATCACAATAGATATAAACACATTCATACATTGGACTAAATCCGTTCCACGAGTAAGCACACATACATGCCAACCCTTCGAAACTATAATTCCAACAATCTAAACACACTTTTACTCGTGTATATCTATCTCTTTGTGTGTGGCGAATACAGCGAAGTTGGCGGCCTATAGACGTAGAGGCATTTCCGCACGAAATTTGCATAATAACAATAAAGGCGAATAGCTTTGTGAAAATTCGCCGCTGACGGGTGGGAGGGTGGCCACGGGGGTTCCACGGGGTGGTCCTCACAAATACATATTCGTATACACGCACTAGGTAAAAAGGGCGAGCACACATACACACTTAGGGTTAATCAGTGTTCAGGGTGATCTGAACCACCTTCCTCCGGGCGATGAGTTAAGCCTGCGATGTATAAACGAAAGGGTTTCGATTTTACGCGTCGGGATGAATTTTCGATGGAATGTAAATGTTTCGTTTTTTTTTTCTTCAACCCCTTGCCCACTTTGGTTCCCCGTTATATCGCCACCCCATTTTCAACGAGCTACGCCCATACAATCCACTCGACGCCACGAAATAAAACAGTGTTTACGCGGTACTTTGGATAAAGATGTAGATTTCTTTAAAGAAAGTTTAGATGTTAATCCAAACCTGGATTCATTTGTCGAACGGCGAAGACGTAGTGGGTATTAGAGGGGGTTGGTTGTCGTTTGGTATAAAGAAAATACGCTTGGGGAGTTGGTGAAGCGACTTCAAATAATGAGTTTAATTCGAAACGGCAAATCCGCAGACGGAGAGTATTCCACCGCAATTACGCCAATGTGCTGGATTTACAAGCCAACTTAGCCGCTTTAATCACATTGCATACATTGTACTACCATGGGTAATCTCAACACACATTTCAACATTATGTTTGTTTATTTGAACTCTCATTAATACAATCATTTCACAATTCGCAAATAAAAACGGTATGATTTAAAGTAATTGTGAAAATTTTCATTATCAAAGGAATCAGTGAAAAAAATTGAAATTCGAAATTCAGTACAAGAGCCAATTATTTATGGAATTTGATATCTATGAAATATAAAAGTACTAAATTGGCGAATGAGTTTTGAAGGAGTCATTTCTGTGCGTGGCCTGAGAAACCATTCTTGTGGGACCCAACAATAAGAAGGGATTACATAATTTTTCCTGAAATCGTTTATTAATTTTCACAATATGGGATTATTATTATTAGTTTTTTTGTATCGTGCCTAAATATTATTTGGTTAATATTATATCGAGAGTATACTGGCATTTTGCACTAAGTTATATTTCATAGTTTAGTGAAAAAAAGTCTTAACAGAACTATAAATTTATAGTATATATTTTAATAATTTACAATGTGGTGGTAATTCAATATTCAACTTCGTTTATCTTGGCAAATTAAAACCATTATAAGAACCTCTTTTTTAACTACCAGAACTAACTAACTAACAGAAACTAAAAATGTAAATTTGACTTAGTTAATATTTTTTCTCTCGAAATATTGATGTTACGACTAAGTGCGTTTTGCAGTAGATTAAGTAATAAAAAACATATAAAAATACATCCCTAACTCAAAATCGTCAAAATATGACTTAGTGCATTTTAGCAGTATACCCTCGATATATAATATCAACATATTATATATTTTCAATATTCGATTGCAAAATAAATATTTTTTTTTTCTTGGGGTTGCTGTTCTCTCATACATTATGCCCGTCGCGTCGCCTTGTCAATTTTAAACTGGAACTCCCTTAAATAAAAAATCATCTAGCTCGTGAATATATAATGCATCCTAAGTCATTTATTATTTTAGTATTCTCAATAATTAATACTAAATACATAAATATCGTGACGCATTGACTATTGACGGGAGTCCCTTTGTAAAGGATTTGCCAGAATACGGAAGAATATAGTAGAGGTGGTTTCCCATGCCACACCACAGCAATGAGTCCTTCAGATCTAATAGATCTACCAAGTGATAATGAAAAAAATATAAATTGATGTGAAGATTCTTTAATACATAAAATTATTGATAAGAGCGCACACATGGAATGTAATCAGAATTGCAGAGTTGCCGCTTTGCATAGCTAACGAGTTCTATCCGTTAAATAGAACACAAAGAATATCTCAGCTGACACGTGCAGTAGTAGGCGAGGAGGACTTCAGGGTGGAAACTATGAAATAATGGTGTGAGAAGATGCAGGCGTATCCAATCAAGACATCAGTGAAGTGGCTGGGCATCCGCCATTACGTATGCGAATATTCGAGGCGAGGCGAAATCGTTAGCGAGAAGCGCATTCATTATACTGAAGACGGTACTGCTCCATCCTGGATAAACATTTAGAGTACCACAACCTATGTACACTATCATGTATCCTCACTATCAACTAAGAGCTGCTCCGGAAAAGCGAATTCAAAATACATTCCACTGAAAATCGTATAACTATGGACGATTTCGACAGCATACTATTCCAGTGTCGAGGAATTAAGGGGATTTGTCATTGAAGTAAAACACCAACTGTGATTTTTCTGGATTTCAACAATCTGCCAGATTATGTTAATTAATATTATCATTTACCAGCGTTATAGCTCAGGGGATAAGAAGCGTGGCTACAAATATTGTGGTCATGGGTTCAAATCCCGCTCAAGTCAAGAATTTTTTAATTGATTTGATCGGTAATTACGACCGGGAGATCGGGAATAATATTAATAAAATCCCGATCGATCGTCTTGATCCAGGTTCACTCTGATTTCCTGGATTGTAAGGTAAAAATACTGAGGCGATTATCGAGCAGAGCCGCTCTGTCGGTGACCTGTGTAACTAGTAATAGTTAAGATCACCGACAGACAATTAACACGTTGTTGTGTCTAAAAAAAACCCTCTCAAAAAAGCTCCATCAGAGATGTAGGTTCTCTGGTATTTCAGACGACTGTTTTCTCTTTATAATAATAAAAAATAATATATATTGTATCAATGCTTTTTAAACTCACATATATAAATTATATGTAAGAGTTAGACTGACGTCACTTGGTCTGAGATCTGAAGGCTTCCTTGCTGTGGGATTGCCTGGGAAACCACCTCTACTATATTCCCCCGTAAAGGATACGGTGGCCTGGTCAACCCCCTAAAAAGGCAATCCTGTCAATAGGGAAGGCGTCACGGTTTTTTTTAGATGTAAGAGTTTCTCTTTGACTATGGAATATCCACAAGATTTCTTATCTATCGTAGCGTAGGCGCAATATATGTTTATTAAGTAAAAATACAATAAAAATAATTGCATAAAGACGGACTTATACAGAAAATCACAAAAAGAGTTTTCAGGCTTCAGCGAAACAAATATATTTTTGGCTGCACAATGTTTGGTTCACACAATATCACATTCAGAACAAAAGAATTTTCATTTTCATTCACTTATGGAAAAATGTGGCAAATATCATCAATATAAAAAAAACGGACGTAGAATATTTGATCGATGCATTTTTGGAGGAATTTCAATTGGTTTATATAAGTGTGCTTGGTTAAAAAAGTGGCTTTTCTTTTTACCTATTAGTCATTAATTAATTCACTCACCCAGTAGTGACACAATTATGAATGATTTTTTACAATTTGGGTAAGTTTCTTCAAACAATAGCAGTTGTTTGATTGTTTTCCTATCACATATGGCATGGCATAAAATCATATAGATATGCTAATTAAAAATGGACCCAATGAAAATCTGAAACGATAGATTTTTTTTACATTTTTGTGTTAGTTTTCACATTCTTTCAGATTGCGTTGGTTAGTTATGATAAAAGCTCTGTTTCTCTTGTTGAATAATAGTGATAAAATTAATTTCCCATTGTAGTTGTGACGGTGGAGAAGACAAGGGAGAGATAAATGTGCGTTTTAAAAATGCATCGTAGATATAGTGCAGTGGAGTAAAGCAGTAGAGATTAGCCAAGAACATAAATCAGCAGGAGCTGACCATACCAGTCCACTATTGTAGCCATAACACTGCAACATTAACTGTACAATGCGAGTGATGTGTCCGATTTTGGACTTTTTGCAGTTTCAGATGTCGCGCAAGCCCAAGAGAAACTACACTCTATGGCAATGTAGCAAGAGCTGGATGAAATAATTTGTTAAAGTATTATACGACTAGCTTCAGCAAACAAACACGTTTATAGAAATATTATTGTGGTGCAAATATTTCTGCGGAACGGCGTTGTTTACACAAAAATTATGAGGTCAACACTCGCATATTTTAACCTTTCTAAATTTGCTTTTAGAAAGGTCGTCACTCTTATATCATTTACTCAATGCATATCAAATTGCAGAAAATTTATGTAGATAGTGTGGTTGAACCAGAAATGAACACGATTAAAAGTCAACCAAAAATTTTAAGCCTACAAATAACGAAGAGACATAATATTCACTTAAATTTGTGAATTTGGTATAACTCCATTTATTTTCTATGACTCTTTACAAGCAATAATTATTTTCTTACTATAACATACATTAATAAATAATAAGTTTTATCAAGCTATTTTAATTACACATACTTTTAGAAAACTCATAAGTCATAATATGGGGTATATTATACGAGTGTTTAAAATTTGATTAAAAAACTAGTAATACGTTTTACTGATTATCTATTAAAAATTACTACTGAAATTTCCAAGGGACAAATTATAATAAAATCTTTCACAAACATGTAATTTTTCACGAAAAAATTAGATTTTTTCTGTGTTCACAGTCCTTAATGATATTACTATATTTGTGTTTCACAATATTTTTGTTTTTATTCATTTAGTATTAGGTATTTGTAAATAAATTTTATTTTATAGTTTATTATATATTTTAGTAGTTCCATAAGCGGGTTTTTTGTATTTTTTCCCATATATTATGTGATGATGTATTAATTATTTTAATTACCAATTGATTGTACTGCGTATTTAAATAAGTAAGAGACTAAGTCTATAAACTTAATATTGTAACATCTAATCATATTGTATCAAAACGTAAAACGAAAATGATATTTAATAAAGAAATATTATTATAAAATTATCAATTGGAACAGTTATCGTTAATTGTTATAACAATATAAAATGGTAAAACTTTGTCGCTTAAATAAATCATATCTATAATTTCAGGATTTTACCCTGTAAAGTACTCAAATTAATTAGTAGTAGGAGGGGTTGGATATTATATTTTCACAGAAAATTAATTATTGAAGACTTGGGTCGTTTTGTTAGATGGCTTAAATTATTGATTTGTACGTAATGGTAGACATTATAATGAGAAGAATTAATTAACAGAAGATTATAATGAATGTTTTTGTGTGCGTTAAACAATTAGATGAAGTGGCCCAGGAAGTAGTTCTAAAGGGTGAACTTTAGTCGGGGGTTATTTGAATTTACGTTTCAGCCTGTAACTGTTACACTGTGT
Source organism: Agraylea sexmaculata (assembly GCA_022606485.1). Taxonomy (NCBI): domain Eukaryota; kingdom Metazoa; phylum Arthropoda; class Insecta; order Trichoptera; family Hydroptilidae; genus Agraylea; species Agraylea sexmaculata. The sequence goes on along the minus strand of JAGTTH010000172.1, from coordinate 259,593 downwards.
CTGCTTTATTGCTCTATAAAGAGGATCAAGCTTTTCTCTATTACTTAGGTCTCATACCATTTCATCTGCCGACTTTTGCATCTATGAATAATGTTAGTAACAAGTCTGTTCCTTTGTGTATTTTAATAAATGGAGAAGAAAACACGGCCACCTCGGGTCATCTCGAAGGTTTCATTAAGGCGATTTTTAGGTGACGGCTTTTGTGTGTGAACATAACGCAGTTTTGTTTCTATAATACAAAAAATACTCAAACCTTAAAAAGAAAACTAATTCAATGATTGATTTATCGATTTATTATTTATTTATTTTCGCCCCGAGTAGCTTAATGTTTTTAGAGAGGGTCTTTTTTGAGAGGGTTATTTATACACAACGACGTGTTAATTTTCTGTCGGTGATCTTAACTATTACTAGTTACACAGGTCACCGACAGAGCGGCTCTGCCCAACTAATAATCAATACAAGAAATCCGAGTAAACGATCTGGATCAAGACGATCGATAATTATTGAGCATTAAAAAAAGCAGTCATGCATATGGAATTTTTGATATATTGATTAAAACTAATATTACATCCGCCTATTTAAATATTTTGTGCTGTATATTTAAATGAAGTTACTATTACTTTGAAAGTTACTTAAATATAAGACCGGCATGCATTTAAAAAAAAAATAAACAAAAGTTGGCTTTTTTAATAAATATAAACGTCTTGAAAGATTTTACAGATAAAAGGTTTGGAAATGAGATCAATCCAGTGGGATTTAGAGGAGGTTGAAGGAAGTGGTTGTAGAATCCTGAAAGTCAGAGGCACCGCCTCATGAAAATTTAACAGGAAGATTGGAAAATTTAGCTGTGTGGTATTGGATTCTCAAGGTTTATTTATGGAGAAGAGAAGAGTGAAAAGTGGAAGTTGAATAGGTCGGTCGTTATCAGCATCGAAATTAAGTAAAGTTAGTCTGCTGCAGTTAACTACAACAGATAATCAATGTGCTCCTCATTTGTATTCTTGAAGCTAAGTAGGCACTCTTCTTCTTTCCTTTTTACAATGAAAACTTTTAATCGAATGCTGCTTTAGCCAAACAAACACTTTGTTTACACATCATTTGGCGAAAGAATGCCAATGCATAAATACTGAATTTTACAATACTTAATAGAATATTAAAAAAATAATAATCACGAAGAAAAACATTTCATTAATTTGTTAGTGGCCACAATTGTAATATCGGTGATAAAGTTTGTGGGATAAGAAGAGAACTTCTCTTATAAGAAAAGATATTGCAAGAGAATTTCAGGAGAGAGACAAAAGTTATCGATACGGAAAACGAGATGAGATCGGGACTGAAACAATGTTTTTCACCAAAATTTATGACCTAACTTGATATAAATTTTACCGCTTTGTATAAAAAACAGTAAACGTTAGCAAATAGCACGAAAATTGTTTGAAACAAAATGTATATAAAAGCAACGACAACCACAGTTTTTAAATAAAAATATGATATGATTTTTGGATAATTTTTTCAATTAAAATTTCATAGACGTGATATTTCAGTAACCACTTGTGAAGGTTAAATATATACGAAAAATAATAAGTTTAGGTGTATATGATATTAAATAATATGTTTTATATTTTGGTATGAAATAAAAATAATTATATAACACACAAAAAATATAAAAGACTAATGGATTGCTAAAATGCTGATAATTTAAATAAAGAAATCGATATTCTTAGCCAGACAGTAAATAATATGGACTTAAACTAACTGAAAATACTTTAGGGGGTGATAGGGTATCGTAAGAGTAATCGAAAAAAAATATATTTTTTTTATTAATTAATATTAAAAAATAATTAATAATTGATATTATTAATTACGTATAACAGACACAATATACATGTAACAGTTACTACTGAGTACTTCAGAGAATCAGTTGATTGCCCAAACTCGATTCCAAAAGCACTATTAATATTATTACTTATTTTTTTTTATTTTCAATTAATATTTATTTTTTCAATTATTCTTTCGATACCCTACCACCCCCTAAAACATTTTCAGTTGGTTAAAGTCCACCATATATAACAGTGCCACCGTATACGCCGTAAATTATAAAGAAGATTATATTTTGATAGACTAATCTGACTGCATTTTAAATAAGCGACTAGCAAACAAATAATTGCGGTTGCGGTGAATGCTAATAAAGCGCATCAATTGGTTGCCATGAATGTGTGGATCAATTCCATAGTCAAATATTTTAAAGCAATTAGTATAATATAAAGATTCCATTGTACTCGCTGTACGTGTAAGAAATATTTTTTTGATAAGATCGATAATGGCGTCGGGAGATTATTAGGTATTTTGTATGTAGATGGTGGTCGTTATTTTTATTTTAAGCTTATAAGCTCACACATGAGAGGAGTTTGTTTGTGGTGGTATGGCTAAATTGCCTGAAGCATGAAGGATATGACACGCGCCAACCAGTTGTTACGGGGTCTTACAAGATTAATGTAGGGAGCACGTCACACGCATACAACGTTACAGGAAAAAAACCTGAAAACCTACCCTCCAATATTGGCACACCCTTCCGTGTTACGTTATTCGAGACCGGGACAAAAAAATATATACACACACAAAACACTTCTTCACAATTTTCCCACGTCAACTAATGATGTTTTAGAATCAGCCGGAAATTAAATTGAAAAAAAAAGAATACCCCAATAGATTTATTTATAAACCATTATTACATTCTCACATGTTTAAAGATTCATAAATATTTTGTATTTAATTGAAATAATCTAGACAACAATTAATCTTCTAGATATATTGGTGTACCTTGTATTGTAAACGTATACCATAAATCTGATAGTAGAGTCACTTAGCTACACTTTTTTTGTTAGTTAATGCCTCGTCTGAGCCTCGGGCGAGGCACTAATTCATAAAAAGCAGATCAAAAGTACAGAAAAGCAACTATATTACCGTCTTTACGGCGAAGCACGCCTAGGAATCCCAAGCTTAAAACAGCATTTCTCTGTTTGGTTTGCTTAATTTCTTTATCAAAAAGTACAAAACTAATAAAAAAACAAACAATGTAATAACAATAAAAGAATCGAGTCGCAGAAGGTGGAGCTCATAAAGTATTTTAATATTTATCTCCCAATGTATATTTATTGTATTCTGTTTAATTATTTTTAGTTTTTAACAGAATACAATAAATATAATCCTCAATTATGTCGCGATTGGTTTTTTTAAACTTTTTACCATTAATTATTAATTAATGATTATTTTAATAAAATGAAACCTTTAATAACAAGATTATGGTCATAATGTTAAAACAAGTTAAAAAAACATGTCTGTAGGCTTAATTTAACCCTCATTTATTCAGGATGTTTTAAAAAAATGAATATATATATATATATATATTGATCAGTTTAACCGAAATATACAATAATAAAAATCGCATGAAAAAATAAAGTGATTGTTAATTCAAAGTGAATTATTTAACACATAATATTATAAAACTTGAGCACGGTGAATTTAAATTTTGTTACTACTAAGTATTAGAAAAAAATTATGTTTTATTACATGTTGATGCTGTAATAGGTTTGATATTTATGCATTAATTTGAATCACATAGTATTCAATATATTTTTGTTCAATTAATCTATGATCAGAGAAATTTTTATATATTTTTACTACCACATTTTACATCTTTATGGAGGGACGCAGGGGTAGTATTTTTATTATATTTTTTATCCTGGTATTACGGTTACACGCAGGTAAAGTTAAATATGACGCCAATTTTGAAGGCGTTACTGAAGAAAAGAATAAAATCATTCCACCATTAGCCGGTGTAAATGGTTTGTTAAAAAGGCTATTCTGCTTGAAAAAAAAAGATGTTGCGCACTTCACCGCTTAAGCGATATAATATGAAAATCCCCCTTAAGTCGGGTGGAAATGAAAACATAAATTTAATAAGCGACAAAATCATACATAATATATTGATAATCTGGTATTTTAAAATAATCGAGTTTACTGAGAAGCAATGAAAAACTAAGATTGAATAGTCACACGGAGGAAAGGTGTTGAATGGTATTATTTATAGGAGTGTGAAAGAGGCTTTGGGTGATTGTGCACAATGAAGTGGGTGGTTGAAATCGAGCGAGAAACGAGATATCATTCATTTTAATGGTGACGACATCGTTTATATTATTTTTTCCTTTAGCCCGACTCAAAGTGTTGGATGAAATTGATGAAGCGTATAAAGGAGACGATTTAACCAACTCAGAGATTCCAAGTTACTTTTATTTGCTGCTGGCTGAATGAAAATAATACACAAGCGCAAAGTAACAATTCATAATCCATTAATAAAATTGAATGAATTGTTTGCTTGTATGTTTAAGAAATGGTTGTTTGTGACATGGTTGCCATTATAGAATATTTTTGTATAAACTTTCTCATCAGATAGTATTCGATTAGAAATATTATTTTAAGCCCTTTATTTTAATATTATAAAAATAGTATAGTGATATAGACGACACACACTTTCGCGAAAATATGTGACGTGGAGGTTGAATATTGACCCGATTACATTATTGAAGAGGAAAAGAAGGTATAGTTAGGGTTGGATGAAAGTAGCCAGGAAGATAAATATATACTTTTCGTCGATCAAGCAACTGGCAAGCACAAACACACGTCAACTACTTTGACTGACAACACAAACACGATATTATCCTATCTATATAATGTCAAAAACAATTATAGTTTCAAACTTAGTAATAATAGATTTAGAATATATCAAAATTAAAGGAGCTTGAATTTTAATTTATATAATACCTACTATATCAATATCAAATGCCAAAGAATAACATATCGTAGTTGAAGATATTGGCTGAAAAACAGTAGAGGACCAAACAATGCTAAAATGATTTTATTGGACATATTATCAGTATCATTGTATTAGCTCGGTGAATAAGGCGTGTGGCTACAAATACTGTGGTCATGGGTTCAAATCCCGCTCAAGTGATTTTTTTTAAATTGATTTGCTCGGTTATTACGATTTAAATTTTAAAAAATCCCGATCGGTCGTCTCGATCCAGTTTTACTCTGATTTCCTAGATTGTAGGGTAAATACTATGGTCAGGCAGAGCCACTCTATCGGTAACCTGTGATAATATTACTGACAATGAATTAAAACGTTGTCGTGTCTAAAAAAACAAAAATTATAAAACCTCAAAAAGCCACTCGAGGCGTATACTTATAAATATAAATCAATATCATCAATACATTTTTTTAAAAAGTGCAAATACTGCGAAAAACAATAGATGAAAATACTTTTCAAGATAATGATGTTTTAAGTCTCTGCTGTTTTAACAACTGCTGATTTTGTTAATACTGTTGTAATTTGATAATTTTAAATATGTTTAAAGAAAAGTAGGCTTAATTTATTGTTTTTTATCACAGTTTATATCAGATAATAATAAATCGATTTCATTACATATAAATATGGTTGCCTTTTATGGTATACTAGTACTGATTATTATTTTTTGTATATAAAATTATAATGCCCTTTTTTCTACCCTTCCTAGGTATATTTATTTGTTAGGATTAGTGGGATATATTTGCCAATAATATATTATATAAAAAGAAACATCTTTAAAGAAACGTATTAGAAGTATGTAATAATTTACTGAGAGGCTTGTAGCTAACGGGGAAGCAATTCCTATCATCATTGGCCGCATAGTTGCCGGCTAACTTATTCAATTAACATGGATGGAAGGAGAGACCACTCCAATTTTTAGCTTCCATATTGGCAAATACTTGTGCCGAGATAGCATCCACCGTCTTACTTCTTGAACCGAGGCGAATTCTCAGACCGAATTGATTCGAGTGAGAAAAACTAGTTTAAAAGATACAAACTGAAACTGAAAATTCTATAAATTGCATCTACAAAAGGAGTGAATTTATTTGTGTAGTTTACTTTTGTTGAAGATACTCATTAAAATATATATTATTTAAAATTTTTGACCGTGCTGACTTATGGGTGGAATTTCATATTAAAGATATTTTTTATTTTTATGAAGTGAAACATGAACTTCTCACACTCTCTAAAGATGACTACATTAAACATACTATAAAAAATATTATTGAAAATTTGATGTTAATATGTTGAGACAAAGCTATACATTGAAAAAAACCGTAGACCGTCTTTCCAATAAAAAATATCATCATATGAATAAATGCAAAATTTATATGTATATGGAAATATGGGTATAAAATATCGAGGGCATACTGCTAAAATACACAAACTCAAATTTTGAGGATTTTGAGTTAGGGATTTTGGATTTGTATATGTTTTATTACTTTATCTACTGCCAAAGCGCAAGTAGTCAAATTTACATTTTTAGTTTCTCTGTTAGTGTTAGTTAGTTAGTTGTGGTAGTTGAAAAATAGGTATTTGTTATAATTGTGTTGTATTTGGAAAGATAAAAGAATTTATTGACTTAAGCCACATTGTAAATTAATCAAATATAAAGCATAAGTTTATAGTTCTATTAAGAGTGTGCCTTTTTTTCACTAATTTGTCATTATCTCAAAACTATGAAATATGACTTAATGCATTTTGTCAGTATCCTCTCGATATATTGGAGAGTGAATATTTGTTTTTTTCTGCAAATATCACCCATTTTACTTCCTAAATTTTACTTATTGTAAAAATGTTTTAAGTTACTAACTAAGTAATCTTATTGTAAAAGTTTTTTTATAATATTGAATTGAAGAGATCATTCAAGGATTGGTCGCACATAAGTTGTGAACAGAGACACACGTAAAGTGTGCAGAGAAGACACAGACGGCATTGGCTCTGTGAAGTTCAAACTTATTAAATCGTCAGATAGTGGCGAGAGATGGTCGGTTCAAAGGGGAAAGCAGCAATAAAAGCAGGCAGCGAGGCGACAATAAAACGAGGTGTTTCATAGGAGAGAAGCCACACTTTGCACGGGTGGGCGATACGGAAAATGGAAATTTTACGATTGAACTAGTGACGGGGGAACGCGACAAAGACCGCTGATTTACGGTCGACATATTAAACTCGCGACATCCACACTCTCTACATCGCCACTGTTATTTAATCCGTTTAACAAATTGCTTTTCTCATCGCATACCTGTCTTATAACGAATCTGTAAGTATACGTTTATGGCAACGTAATATTTTTAATTGAATTCAGGTAACAGTATGTTTTAGCGGAGAAAACGAATTGATAGTCGTAGTGGTTGGCGTAGACGAGGGTGAGTACAGAAGGAAAAAGGCGTCGTAGTCTCATCGGTGTCAATAAGGAGTGGTTAAAAAGGTGGGTGGCGGAGATGCAGCGGGTGGCTTGCATTATAGTTGACGGAGACCCTCGAAGCATCAAAGGCTGAAGTAAAGAATGGGTGGAGAAGGTAGTCGACATAAGGTGCAACAAAGGCCTTCTCACCATTTTCTGATAAAAAGTCCATATATACAACTATTGCCAATATATTAACACTTTTACATTAGACTATAAATTATAATAATAAACATTGTGTACTGATTTAAATGTATCGATTTTTGTAGTATAAGAAATTGTACGCGGCATGTTCGCGTGTCAAAGCACCACTTTCGAAGAGATCGTTTAAGAGCCACGTATCTGATACGTTACAAATACATTGTATAGTGTTATACAAGGCTTTAGAACAGTGGACGAGGGGGTTCGGTCGGATAACTTGAGAGACGATATGGGGTGACAGGGGGTTGAAAGGAGGCTACGAGTGCAAGTTCCGACAGGCGGCCGTGTAACAATGGACGTGGTATAAAAACTGGAAAACTGGAGGAAGGACAAGTGGCGAGCTTGGAGTGAGTCGGGTCCTTCCTTTTTGATGGGGTTATGTACCCAGAAATGAATGAATCGCGAAGAAAAACTCGAAAGCGCATATCCATCACGAAAACCTCCGTGACGATGGTTATTCAACATACTCTGTGTATGCGTGCTAACAACACGCAACTCCGCTTTAAAACACGTGAGAAATATGAAAAAATCGTTTTCATAACCTTGATGCTAAATAGCTTGAAGTAAAAAGATAAATTTGGTCAATATAAACTTCGCCTAATAGATAGGCAATTAGGTGAACATTCAAAATTATTATATTGTTTATTGATTTGCGAAAGTGCAACATCATATGACACTAGCGTAAAAAAGGCCGGGGTAAAAAGCTCGAAACTCTGAAAGTAAGTAAAGAAGAAGTAAATATCATAAAGGTAGTGCGAAAGTGTTGGTTGTTGACGGAGAGCAAGTTGTAGTGCTATATCAGGCAAGCACGGACGGCAAAGAGGCATTATTGTTACTACGGAAATTTGCATCGTAGACTTTTTGCTACGGATACCTACTATCAAGTACTACTACACTATGAGACCTTAGCTCTATTAATAACACGCTGCCTGCTCTGGCCTGCTTGAAGTGGAAAATCTTTTCCATATTACCGCACCAACAACGCGGTAATTGCTAATAATGGTAATACAACTAAGTATGTAAACAGGAAAATGAAAAAATAAATTTAAACCAGTATACCATCATATTTTTCATTAAGAATTCTAGTTACTCTGTATTAATAGCACTTTTTAAATAAAAGAAGACTGGAATACACATTTTACGTACATACTGACACGTTAATTTTCTATTTTTTTAAACAAATCAATACTTTGTTGGATAATCCTAAGCGATTTTTCACATAATGGAAAATTAACGAGTCCATAAATGAATAGGTATTTGCACGTGGTATTTGTACAGAAAATAGTAAACGAATTTCAGAAGCAAAGTTAACCGGGGAGAGTTTCAATTTGTATGTAGCACTTTCTGCATACAAATACCGGTTCTATGTCTGATTTGTCGTTTGCCTGAAGAATTGTATAGAAACTGTATTTTTATTGAAAAGTTTTCTATTATTAAAATGATTTTTATATTGAATTTGGGTCCCGCAACTTCCCATAAAGATATTTTAAACATATTCACGATTATATTAAATTACATAAATTTTGGTATTGGTGGTATTTCTCATTTAATACAATAATACAAAATTTGAACTACCAATGAAATGTTTATTTTTAAATTTGGTTAAAATTTATTTTGTATAGAAATTTTACCGGTTTTCTTAATTTACTGTAGATTTTTGCATATTTTCCGGAAATGATAATTATAAAAATCTCTAAATAAGAAAAGTGAGATTCATAGAAAGATTTGTATTGAACACATTTATTGATGCCAAATTCTTTTATGTGTGAACGCAACGATAATAATTAACAAAAAATAAATTTTAAAAGTCTAAAGTGGAAATATACAAATAAAGCAGCACAAGAAGCGGCAGCCAACGATGTCTGGCATCTGATAGCGGCAGATTGATATTGAAATGAGCCAGAGTGAAAATATCAGATTATATTACGAAATTCCCCATCCTGACGCCCCTCAGACGTTATGGCTAAAAAAGCCAACGTGAATATCCAACCGAGGGTGTAATTACGAAGCTGGCTGTAAAAACTTTTAATAAAACGCAATGATACCACTAGAGACGAACCTTTGTCCGGATCACATTGAGAGGATATACATATTTCGTTTAAAACATCAAATAATAATTTTACTATTTGATTAATATGATTTATATTTATCCTTTTCAGAGAAGAATACATTATAACGTGGTATTATGGGCTGTTATATTAAATAAAAGATATAACGAGATTTAATGTTATATTAAATAAAAGTTGTTGAGGGAACGGACACGAGAGACGTGTGTACTGTGTGAAGCGTCGAATGGAACAGGGCGACTGTTGGTGCGTGCCGCCGAGTGCATACGTGTGTGTATGTGAGTGCATGTGAGTGTGATGCTACATGCGTCCCCCAAAAGTGGAGCAAGGGTTTGAAGAACCCGTGAAACTTTTACGACTCTATACAATGATATGTGTGATGTCTCAAGTGTCCAGTTGATTCTATACAATAATATGTATGAGCTTCGTCATTCTGCGTCAGCGAATCGCACTTTTTTGCTGACTCTCCCAGATCTAGTTACGTAGTCGTCGGATGAGTCAGGTGCTGATGAGTGTTTAAGATTGTTGCTGCCTTTGCCTGACCTAGTTGGGCTGTCTGCTGACTCGTCAGTTAAGAAGAATGCTGGTTTCAGTCTGTCTGTGTTCACAATTATTTGTGTCCCACTTACTTCAATTTTGAGGTTGTTATTTTTTCTTTCAATGACTTTGTGGGGTCCTGTATAAGGCTGGACCAGTGGTTTCTTAACTGCTCTTCTGAGAAAGACGTGCTCACAGTTGTCTAACTCATCCGGCTTGTAGAGTTTTTTCCTGGTGTTATTTCTGGACAACTTGGGTCTTAAAGTTGACATTGCCCTGATGAGATCTTTGGTTGATTCGTTTGATGTTTTTTTGGATGTTTGAGGTGAAATTACGTCACCTGGTAATCGAAGTGAGATGCCGAATGCTCTTTGTGCGGCGGAATATTCATCGCCGTCCTTAACCGCGTTCCGGATGCCCAGGAGTGCGATTGGTAGTGCATCTATCCAGTTGGTACTGCCTTTGAGTTGGGCCATTAGACTAGTTTTGATAGTTCTATGCAGTCTTTCAACCTTACCGTTAGCTTTTGGGTTATAAGCAACAGTTCGGTTGTGATCAATGCCAAGAAGTTGACAGTACTTGTTGAATACCTCTGATTCGAATTGTCTTCCTTGATCGCTAGTGATGGTGATAGGTGAACCGTACCTAGCGATCCAGTGATTCAGCAGTGTTTTGATTACCGTGTCAGCTGTGATGTTTTGTGCTGGGATGGCTTCGAACCAGGATGTTGCTCTGTCAATCATTGTTATTAGATAGGACATGTCTTGGCAGATAGGTAATGGTCCAACTATGTCAATATGGAGGTGTTCGAAACGATCGGTTTCGATGAAACTTCCATAAGGACTGCGAGTGTGGCGATGGATTTTTGAACGTTGACAGGTGATGCAGTTTTTAACCCACTTCGTTACGTCTTGGTTGATACCTTTCCAGAAAAATCGTTCCTTGATGGCTTTAATTGTAGATCTGCTGCCAGTGTGAGCTATGTCGTGAACTTGGTGAAAAGCTTGTCTGCGCCAGGATGCTGGTACGAAAAGTCGCGCCTTCTGCGTTGAAGTTTCGTACCATAATGCTGGAGCGTTTGCTGATGTTATTTTCTTGAATTGTAGTGTTGGGTGCTGTTTGAGATTTTCCAGCTCTGGGTCGTTTGTTTGAGTTTTTGCGATGTCCTTCAAGTCGAAGTTAGTTGGGAGATTGATTGTAGAGATCCGACTGAGTGCGTCTGCAACGGTGTTCTCTTCGCCTTCAATGTAGACTATTCGGTTGGTGAATTGCGATATGTAGTCTAATTGTCTGAGTCGGCGTGGATTATCTGCAGGAGATTGTGGTTTATTGAGTGCGAAAGTCAGAGGTTTGTGGTCAGTTTTAACAATCAATTCTCTCCCTTCTACGCTGTCCCTGAAGTAGCGTATGGACAAGAATATTGCTAAAAGCTCTCGGTCGTAGGTCGAGTAGTTTTGTTGCGTTACTGATAGAGCTTTGGAGTAGAATCCGATTGGTTGGAGTACGTTTCCGATTTGTTGGTGAAGTGCTCCTCCCGCACAGGATCCTGAAGCGTCAGTAAGCAGGACCATGGTAGCTTCGGCTGATGGGTGTGCTAGTGTGGTTGCCTTCGCTATCGCTTCTTTGCATAATTGAAAAGCTGCGTTGGCTTCATCGTCCCACACTATTGGTGTTTTGTCCTTTTTCTTCGACGAAGTAAGGTATTTGTTCAGTGGTTTTTGAAATTGAGCTGCTTTAGGAATAAGTTTTCTGTAAAAATTAATTATCCCTAAAAATCTTCTTAATTCTAGGACTGTCTGTGGTTTTGGAAAATCCTCTATGATGCGGATCTTCTCAGAAATTGGTTGTATACCTGCTGTTGTTATTTTAAATCCTAAGAATTCTATTTCAGTAAGGCCAAATTGACATTTTTCGAGTGCGACTGATAAACCGAATTTGTCCAATCTCGAGAAAAGTTCTGTGATGCACTTAAGGTGTTGTTCTTCGTTCTTTGATGCGATTAAGATGTCGTCTAAGTAGACAAATACGTCTTCCATATCTCCAAGTATGGTGTTTATGAAGCGTTGGAAAGATTGTCCTGCGTTTCGAAGTCCGAATGGCGTTTTCACATATTCGAAAGATCCGAAAGGTGTTGAGATGGCTGTCTTCGGAATATCTTCTTCGGCTATTGGTATTTGATGATAAGCCCGTTGGAGATCGATTTTGGAGAAAATGTTTTTCCTTCGAGATGATTTTGAGCCTCGGAAGGGCGTGGTATGGGGTATCTATCTGGAGCGGTTTGAGCGTTAAGTCGCCTGTAGTCGCCACAGATGCGTATTCCCCCGTCTTTCTTCTCCACGATGTGAATAGGGGATGCCCAGGGTGAGGATGATGGTCGTATAATCCCTAATTGTTGTAATTTGATGATCTCCTGCTTCGCTTTGTCATACTTCACTTTATTGAGAGATCTCGCTTTCTCGTATACCGGTGTACCTGTTGTGGTGATGTGATGTCGGACCGAATGTTTTGAAGGTTTTTTTATCCTATCGGCGTCAAACAATTCCGGAAATTTTTTGATGACCGATAAGTATTCCTTCGTTGGTGTCAATAATTTGATGGATTCGATTTGTTCTTGGTCTACCTGTCCTTGTATTTTCACTCTAAATTGTTTGTCGAAGAGACATTTTCCACTGAGGTCTATTAACAGTTGGTGATGTTTCAGAAGGTCGGCCCCGATGATGTTGCGCTCGACATCAGCAATGATGAACGTCCATGTATAGATTGCGTTGGGAGCGAGGTGCAGTGTTATCCTCTTGGTCCCGTAAGTCTTGATGGGCGTTCCGTTAGCTGCTCTTGCTGTAATTGTTGTAGCAGGTTGTTTGCTGTCTGTTACTTTCAGTACTGAAATGTCTGCTCCGGAGTCGACAAGGTAGGCCTTCCTGGTGCGAATGTCGTGCATTGTGAGGCGGTGTGATATTGGAAGGGCTGCAGCGCTGTCCACCTCTGCGGTCGCTGCAGCGTCTAGTTTTCCGCATTGAATTTACACGGCTGTTGGCACTTGTTTGCCTTGGCGCCGAATTTGAAATGATACCAACAGTTGTCATGTGTCGGCCGCGAGTTGCTGCGTTGCCGGCTACGTTGTCGGCTACGGTTTCCGCGTTGTCGGCTGCGATCTCTGAAATTTGGCTCATAAGGTCTTCGTGTTCTATCGGCCACCGATATGGACAACTGCCGGACCAGTTGTTTTAGGTCCTCCATATCTTGTCTCATCCGTGCCATGGCTGTATCGCTGTTGTTTGGTGTGATTTCTGCGATGAAGTTGCACGGACTCGACATCTGTGCTGAGGCGTTCACCCTGTCTGCGATCTCTGACAGTTTTTCGGCTGTCAGGTCTTTGTCGCAGACGGCTAGCACAGTGGTGATCTTGTTAGGGAGCCTTTTTAACCAAATATGTTTTAGCAGTGCCGCTGACACCAAATCCCCTGCTTTATTTTTCAATCGTGTCAGCAATCCTGACGGAGAATCGTCCCCCAGTGTCTCGGTGGCTAACAGAGCTTCTAGTTTGTCTGCGTCGGTTTCTCTGAATTTGGCTATAAGTCGCTCTTTAATAGCCTGGTACCTGTTGTCTATGTCATTGCTCCGCATAATGTCGTGGACATATTTTATGTATTTGTATGGTATCTTCGGTATTAGTACCGAGTACATAGTTTTGTGGTTCCTCGTGTATGCAGCTAGAGCTCCTTCGAAAGTGTCAAACCAAAGTTCGACATTTTCGGGCCAGAAATCGTTTAACCGGACATTCATCGCTAGTTGTTCGAGCGATGGTTGCAATGGGGTTGGTTGTGGTTCTTCCATCAGTTGCTGATGATGATGGTGTTGGTTGTTGGTGGGTGGTGTGTTGAGTATGTCAATGTCCCATTCCATGTTGTGATTCATTTTTGTTGTATTAATTTATTATATTTGATGTATTAATTATGATTATAATGTTGTATGCTGATATGCCTGTGGCCGTAATATGATTAATGCAGTAATGTTTATTTAATAGGTGTTGACTCAGCGATTGTACTGTTGGTGGTAATATTCTCGGAATTATTATATGATAATATTCGATGACGGTTGTAATATTTTCAGAATTAATTATTAATATTCTTCACTTGCGGAATGTGTCGACACAATTTTTTTCTTTTTTGACAATTATTTTTTTGATTTTGATGTGAAAGATGAGGAATGGTCTTACTTGTTATTTGATGATGAATTGAAGAGAACCATATACCCTTACTTCCTGCTGTTCCTCGTCGGTGATTCGTGTCCAGATCAGATGAAGATTGCGAAATCCAATGTCGGGGTCACCAGATATAACGTGGTATTATGGGCTGTTATATTAAATAAAAGATATAACGAGATTTAATGTTATATTAAATAAAAGTTGTTGAGGGAATGGACACGAGAGACGTGTGTACTGTGTGAAGCGTCGAATGGAACAGGGCGACTGTTGGTGCGTGCCGCCGAGTGCATACGTGTGTGTATGTGAGTGCATGTGAGTGTGATGCTACAACATAAAACAAAAAATAAAAAAAATATCTGACGTTTAAATAAAATACAGTGAGTGTGGTTTTCCCACTTCGAACACGTGTCGTTTTGGGACTGATTATACAGTTGTATCATAATAAATGTAACGACGGCATATTCCTGAAACAATGTTACTACAAGTTAATTATAAAAACTTTACTGTCCATAAAAACAATGTAATATCGTTACGATTTAACTGTCCGGAAAATTCATGCTTTTACTTTTTCCTATTTTGTTCCAGCGAACACGGTGAAAGAATATTTGCGTAAATGAATTAGTATATTCACCATGGTAAAAATAAAAATCAAATTCAACACAGAAAATGTTTGTGTACTTATTTAATAGGGGGGTAAATAGAAAAGGCTCAACACTTCAAAATCTTAAACACTTATTATGTAATTTCCTAAATCGGTTAATTTATTAATCAACACATTTTAAAGACTATCGTAATTTGTACTATTTGATAACAAATGATTTTGTTGTTGCTGTCTAAAGGAAATTGTGGTAAAAAGCTACTATAAATACTAATTATTATATTTCGTAATTTAAATCGGAAGCCCGAAAAGAAAATTAGAACATAATACACTGAATTGAGAGACATGGGTTCAATTTTCGCAAAAAGCGTGTGGTATATTTCATTTCATTTTATAGGATTATTTCAAATTAACTTCAATTCAGTATATTAACTTGATATAAAAGATTTTACTTTCATGGAATAATTAATAAAAAGTCAGATGAAATGAATTAAAATGTAGTAACCTACTTGGTATGTAGTGTTGGTATAATGTGTTGTGTTGAATACGAGGTAACATCTTCATTAAGAACCACCAGTGTCCAGGGTTAGTGTTGTGAGAGACACAATGGCGACTGCCTGCAAAGAGCCTGTACAAACTAAGTTATGATGTCATAATAGCGTGTAGCTGGAGACCCTAACCTAATAGCTCGTCTACAACTACCACCACCTACCTGATCCTAGAAACACTGCCTAGACAAGATATTACACCAAACACTACAATCACCACACTTCGTTAAACCTTAACTGCCCAACTTGGGCCTGGGCACTTCCCCGTCTCACTCTCAACAAGTGAGTCTCAACGCTTAAGGGTTCGGGGTGAGAACCCATAAGATAGAAGCGTATATTATATTAAACCCTTTAAATGAAACATGGAACTCTGCATATTTAAACATAGTTATTTTACGTTATGTGAATTGTGTCTCGGAAATTTTAGCAACATCGTAGTTACTAGATGGGTGACTGTCTAATATCATGTATTGAGGGTTTGGTGTTAATCTAATTAATAATCATGATAAACCCTAGCCTTATAAGGTCTAGAAATTTTTTCCTGTATACAAATGGTGCACCAGTGGTTTAGAGTAACGGATTCGTGAGTGAATACCACCTGGTTCGATTCATAGCACCGTCAAAAACGGTGTCTACTAGTATCACTTGATAGATCTACTAGATATGAAGGACTCATTGCTGTGGGGTGGTCTGGGAAACCATCTCTACTATATTCTCCCGTAAAAGCCACGGTGAACTAGCCAAACCCTTATAAAGGGACTCCCGTCAATAGGGAAGGCGTCACGGTATTTTATTTAATTTAAAAAAGAAAAATATTCATAAAAGAACCTACTATTTTGAGAACTACATAAAAACTTCGACATTATGGTTCTGATTTAGTCGCAGCACCCACTTTCTAAAAATAAGTGATCAGATGAAACCTGACTCGAAGCGACACATCAGGCTATTTAAAATGTGAAACACACTGAACAAATGTTTATCTGATCAGAATCACACGTTGTAGCAATTCTCCGAGGTATTGGTATTGATATCATATAGTATTCATCGAGTTAAGTGAAAATTGCAAGTTTTATAGTTAAATTGAATTCGGAATGGGTGTTTGGTGGTACAATATGTATGTAGTATGCATTTTGAAGATGTGGATACGAAGTGCAGAAGGGCTGTGGGTGACGCGGGCCAAATTTATGCGGGTACTACTGGATTCCAAACTACGACGACACTAACCCTAAACAACTACAATACTACTGGACTAGACCACCCTACTCAAATACTTTATACGAAGAATCTTCATACTGCCACTACAGCACGAGCTTTTTACATTTAGATGATAATGTAATCTAATACCAGCACTTTCATAAAATATACAACATATTCCACATGTTAGAGTTCTAGTAAAACATGATTTTCAATCACACGGTCGTGAACTCTCTCAATTCTTAAAAGGAATACTGATATTATTAAGTGATGAATATTTATCTCTTTTTAGAGATATATTATATAAATTATCTCAAATGTGCTATGGATTTTGTAAAAATTAAATGAAAACTTGAATACGGGAGAAGTGCTGTATTATAAGACAAAATCAATATTTGGGAGGAGCTATTGAAAATCGAACCGAAAAGTTGATAGACCATACCTACTTCGTTTTGTTTGGCTTGAGATAATAAGACGTTGCGGCCTAAGATAATCCCCATTCTAAAGTACCGGAGTACAAACAGGTCTGGGGTGACTTCTCGACAAGGTGTTGGTGCAATCAATAAGGAAAACATGCCGTCAAAAAGTATGGCGTAGACAGTGCTACGTTGGCGTAGCAACGTGGCGGGTATGATAGGTAAAGACCAAACGGGTGTTTACAATGCTCTCGTGTCTCTGTCATTTTAACACCAAACAAAAGGCGTGTCGTGGAGGAAGAAGAAGGAAGCAATTTGCCAAAATTGGATAGGTGAACGCAGACTAAAGACTAGACTAGGTTATTACGTCATTAGGCGGCAACATATAACATGAGCGATGAACTAGTACATCCATACGTATGGTTTCAGAACAAACGAGCGTTTTTGCCAAGTGTACTAATATATAAAAATATATGTATATAAATGCTGTATATAACGTTTTGGGTTAAGACATTAAATACAGAAGCTTACTTAGTAGAAGAGAATTTGATGGGTATCGAGGTTAGTGATGTAGGAGAGTAAAGTCCAAGTTGTCCATGTCTCAATTGTATTGATGACGTAGTTTACTGCAAATTATGTTCGAAGTACACATGGTAGACACATTAACTGGATCGTATGGGAACTAGATGGTAGAATTTACAGCGAAAACAGAGAATGAACGTTTTAACGCTCGTAAACTGGCTTGTTTCACTACGTATAAATTGAATTATGACCCACTACCGTCGGTTGTTGTTGCTGTTTAATTAAAATCTACTGCAATTCGTGGCCGACGACCGGCTATGTAAAAACTGAACTCATATTAAAAACTGCACAAACCGATGATGCGAGAGGTAACGCAAATTGCTCCTATGAAACAAAAGTTAAACCTAACACTGAAAAGAAGAATAGTTTATTATTTAGGCATGCATAAGTGAAGCGAAGCAATTTAATGTGTACGATTCTGGGGAACTGCGTAACATTTAAGAGTATTCTAATTATTCAATATAAAAGGTGGACTTTTCCATTCAGGCTATGAGAGAATATATTAATATCATATATATTTGAACGCTTCTACTGCTTATTTGTATAAGGAATAAGTGTATCAAAGGACGTACAAGAAATGCACGACGATTTGGAATATAATAGCTACATACGACGAAGTTTGATTGAAGGCAATTCGACAGCGACAAGGAGGTGGAGAAGATTGCAGTCCAAGTTCTCCACTTGCACAAGCTGGTCTTGGTTAAGATATAGACACACTAGTATAGTAATAGTGTATAACAGTATACAAGGAGAACTAGAAAGAGCAATCATAACTGTTGCCATGTTGGTGCCGATTGAGCGAGACATTCTGCTAACGAGCGCACATACCGGAAAATCGACACACGTGTAGAGACCATACATTCACATATTTATTTTTTAATAGTATTCCGAGTTCCCGACGCGGTGTTTATTTTATAATAACATTATTATGCGAGTGCTTGATTGGTAATGCAGAGTATTTCGGCTACGGTGTTGTAATAATGAAGTATTAATTAATTGTAGAGGAGGAAGGGAGTTACTGTGCACAGGTTGTAGACACGAATCGGGGCGAATGCCGCTAATGGATTTGTCGTGTCAGCAAACAGAACCAAGCTTCTACCTGCTGCCAATATTACAAACCTCCTCATTCATGAAAGAAAACGAGGAAAATAACACACATTACAACGCTTTTCGTTATAAAATAAAACACACACAAAGTATCTCATGAATACCGGCTAAGTACCTATATAAAATATGTTGAATGCCCTTCAATTGAAGAGCAAGTAATCTATCTCAAATTATATCTATAATTGTGTTTTTTCAAATTATATCTATAACGTGTGTGTATGTTGTATGTCTGTATGTGTGTGCGGATCCATCAATCAACCATCAGTGTTACCAGATGGAAGAATAATATTGAATATAATTATTTTACTACAATTAAAACAAATCTAAAATCACGAAACGGGTATTTTTAATGATAATAATATCAAAATAATATTAGAGATATTTAATAATGCATAATAAATGATAATTCTCAAAAAACAGTATTTATTAGGAGACTTTTTATTATTGTGATGAGTGTTCATCGTATGAAAGCCGTATAAAAATATTTTATTTATAGTTTACTATAAAAATTCAAACTTCTTACGATAGAAAAATAAACAACTTTAAAGCAAAAATGAAATGAAAACTCAAAATAGAATCTTCCTATTAAAAAGCCAAACAAAACATAAAAAATATTGAAAATTGAAAATTACCCTAATTATATAATAAAATATATATTTATTCTTGACGTAAAAGAAAAAAACCAAATAATTTCACTTGGTTTTATTAACAATGTATTTAAATATACTTAAAAATGCTGATTCTTCAAATTCTTAGTAAAGATTCACTGATTGTCAAAATAATAGTCAATACTGACATTATCTCTCTTTTTGCAACGCTACGTGTTTAGGATTAATAATCTAATAATCTAATCGAGCGTTTAATATATTTTTCTCATTCAATAAAGCAACCATTGTCCGTTATATAATTTTAAATAAAAATATAATATAAAACCATTTTTCGTATCATTAAATAATCTAACGGATGTTTATAAATAAGAATAATTATGGCTTTCACGGGGTCATTCCGTGGTGCTTTGTTTCGGTCAAGGTAAATTCAGGGTCACACGTAAGTTTTTAGAATGGCATACATTAATTAATTTAGATTATAAAAAATCCACTTTATATTTATATACAATTTGTATATACCACTTGAAACGTTCACAGTATACACGTCGTTTATTTTGTGATGGAAAATTTGTTGTTGTTTCTGGCGAAATATTTGTGTATTCAGTCAGCGTGACGGTCAGGTCGTTACGGTAATCAAATCATGAGAAAAAAAGATACATTTATTTATTGAATTTGCCGAAAGGAAAGGTCTACAGTATCAAAGTACGCAATACAGTGGGGTAGTCATTTTGAGTTGATATAGGTGGTGGTATTCGTAGTGTTTTCCGGGAAAAGGAGTATTGAAGCGAGACCGGGCTTATTTGATTAGACGCGTCTCGTTTAGAAAAAGCGATAAAAAGACCGACCGACGTTGTCTGCTGTACAAGTTTCCAGTGTAAGACTAGAACATACATAAATAATGGAATTAGAACTAAGTTAGCCGGGCGGGAGGCTAACGTAAACTAAACTACGCACTCTGTATTATACGGTATTTAACCTCATATATGTACATATATTCAAATAATATTTATACAAAAAGATTTATACATCGCTATTGTAGTTTACTCTGTCGTATTAGAAAACTGTGCTAAAATTACGTCTTTTTTTAAATATTAAAAGTTTTCTATGCCCATTTAGTACATATTATGATCAAAACTTATTACACTTTTTGAGTTTTAAAATTGGGAAGGGGATAAGAAAAAAAAATCAACCATGATTTATACGAATCTCTGATTTTGTAGCTATATTTTAATGTACATTCAAGGTCCAAATCGGAATGTCAATGATTACTGGTTAATTACATTTTTGTATTCAAATAATACAGCTATTGACAAACGCCGCAGTTGCGTGTATACCACCGTTGAGTAAAGACGTATAGTAAAGTGCTCCCGCATGGTGTCGCAAGTTCGAAAGTGACGAGTGCACAAGTGACACAACCACCAAACCGGTCTTGCTCCGATTTCTCCTGTCCGGTATCATACTGTTCACTTATATTACACTGTAATTTCTCCACACTATATACAAGACAATGGAACTGGATCATCAATGTCCTGTTGCCGCATCGACTACAAATACGCTAGATTCTTGGATCAAAGCCCCGACAAAAACAAAGAGAATATCCAGTCCGGAGAATGCCAGTAAAGCCAAACAGGCATGCCCAAATAAGAACTGGCTTGCTGTGCCAACAGCAAATCGCTTTCAACAATTAGAAGACAAACAAGAGGAGCAGGCGATTGGCAAAAATACGCCAAAGCCACCACCTATATTTGTGCACGCAGTAGAGAATATAAAACCACTGACAGACTTCTTAGAGCAAGTAGCTCAAGGAGCATACTACATTAAACAGCTGGGTAAAACCCAAGTAAAAATACAGATCACTAAGTCTGAAAAATATATACCTGTAATCACAGGTTTAAAAAATAGAGATACCGAGTTTCATTCGTATCAGACGAAAGAAAGCCGATCATATAAGGCTATAATAAAAAACCTTCACCACACGGCAGATATCGCCGAAATAAGCGAAGAGCTCGCAAGTCACGGCCATGATGTTATCAGAATAACAAACATGTTGCAAAAAACAAACAAAACCCCACTGCCTATGTTTCTTTGCGAATTGAGACAAAAAGAGAATAACAAAGAAATTTTCAAAATTGACACCATACTTAGGTGTAAAGTCGTAATCGAGCCACCAAGACCTCAAAAAGAGGTCATACAATGTAAAAAGTGTCAAAGATACGGACACACCGCGAAATATTGCAACAGGACTCCGCGTTGCGTAAAGTGCGCAGGTGAGCACGCAACAACTGATTGCAACAGAACAACAAGAGACAACAATGTGAAGTGTGTCAACTGCAACGGGAATCACCCGGCAAATTATAAAGGTTGCGAAACACGCAAAAAGGTACAAACAAGCCAATTCCCCGTATTAAGAAAGAAAATAATTTCAAAACAGACAAACAACTTGACTAACACTACAACTTTCAAAACCAATGACATGCCAAAGTCGTATGCTCAAGCCACCAAAAATATCGAGCCAACTCCCGAAAAACCACAAGACAATATTATAAATAATTTAATAATTAAAATGGACAAACTCATTGAACTTGTCATGAAAACCATGGACAACATGACACAGATCATGGCAGCTCTTGTCCTTAATAAAAAATGATTCCATTATTAAAAATATGTCTTTGGAACGCCAACGGTCTTGGACAACATAGCCAAGAAATAAAATTATTTTTAAAAGAAAAAAACATTGACATAATGCTTATATCGGAAACACACTTTACCGAAAAAAGCTACATAAAAATTCCCATGTATACTATATATACGACGAATCACCCCGATGGAACTGCGCATGGCGGAACAGCGGTGATAATTAAAAACACTGTGAAACATCATCTCACTGAAAAATATGATCGAGACTTTCTCCAAGCAACCACAATTGCTGTCGGAGATACAAATAATTATGTATATATATCGGCTATTTACTGCCCACCCAAACACTCGATTAAACGAGAACATTTTGACGATTACTTCAGAACACTTGAAGCGGATAAATTCATCGCAGGTGGGGACTTCAATGCCAAACACCAACAATGGGGGTCTAGACTGGCCACACCCAGGGGGAGAGAACTGTATAAAAGTATGGCAAACAACAAGTTGACTCATCTATCGACTGGTGAACCAACATATTGGCCTACAGATAGAAGAAAAACACCGGACCTCATAGACTTCTGCGTAGTGAAAGGAATTCCAATCGAAAGACTGAGCGCAGAATCTTGCCTCGATCTGTCATCAGATCACTCACCTGTTATTATTAAATACAGCTTGCTACAACCAATTATCAAACCCAGTAAATTTACACTCGGTAACCGTCACACAGATTGGGAATATTTTAGACATATCTTAAATGAAAATTTGAAATGTGATATACCATTGAAAACAGAAGACCAACTTAACACCGCAGTTATTCACTTTCAAAATCAAATTCATTCCGCAGTGAAAAAAGCCACGCCCAATATGTCAAAAAAACCACACTCAACAGATGATTTTCCCCGCTGGATTCAGGAAAAAATACATGAAAAAAGACGCATTCGTAAAGAATGGCAAAATACTCGAAGCAAGGAACTCAAGAGAAAACTGAACGAAGCAATAAGAGATATTAAAAATATCCTATGTGAATGGAAAAATAAAGGGATTCAATCCTATCTGGAAGGTCTTACAGCAACCGACGCTACAGATTATTCTCTATGGAAAGCTACAAAAAACTAAAACGGCCCCAAATATCCATACCGCCCATCAAAACGGCTGACGATAAATGGGCAAAAACTACCAGAGAGAAATCAAACGAGTTTGCGAAACATCTCAAGGAGGTATTTACACCAGCGGAAAGGATGTGTTCCCCTGAAGAAGAAAGTCACATTCATAATTTATTAGATAGTACGGAACATAAAGAAAACTATTATGTCAAAATTGGACTTCAATGCGTCAAGCATGTTATAAAATATGAAGTACGCGCAAAAAAAGCGCCAGGACATGACATGATTACCGGGAAGATAATCAAAGAATTGCCAGATATCGGATTAAGATTTCTAACCATAATATTTAACGCGATACTTAGAATGGGTAGCTTCCCTAGACAGTGGAAAATAGCAGAAATTATTATGCTACCTAAACCAGGTAAACCACCCGAAGAAGTCACTTCATATCGACCGATAAGCCTCCTGCCAATATTTTCCAAAATATTTGAAAAAATTCTACTGCGCAACATGAAACCAATACTTTTTCAAGAACACATGATCCCTGATCATCAATTCGGTTTCAGAGAAGCGCACTCGACAATTGAACAAGTTCATCGAGTTGTGACGATCATAGATCGCTCCATACAAGAAAAAAACTACTGTTCAGCAGCATTCTTAGATATCAGTCAAGCTTTTGACAAAGTCTGGCACCCAGGCCTGCTTTATAAAATCAAAGGAAAACTGCCCAAAAACATGTATGATATTATCAAATCGTACTTGACCGATAGACAGTTTTTTGTTAAATATGACAACGAAACTTCAAATCTTAATACCATAAGATCTGGAGTACCGCAAGGGAGTGTACTAGGTCCTGTACTGTATCTAATATATACAAACGATCTCCCAAAAACCGACAACACAACACTGGCTACATACGCTGACGATACCGTCATACTCGCTTCGGACAAAGATCCAACAGCTGCCTCACAATTCCTCCAGAAACACCTTGACGCAATACAGAAATGGCTTGAAGTATGGAGAATTAAAGTAAATCAAACCAAATCGACACACGTGACATTCACAAACAAAAAACAGACATGTCCACCAGTGAAAATTGGTGGGAAAAATATTCCACAAGAAGACTCGGCTAAATACCTCGGTATACACCTTGACAGAAGCCTAACATGGCAAAAACACATTAAGACAAAGAGACTTCAAATGGAACATAAAAAAAGACAAATGTACTGGTTGATTGGCAGACATTCCCAACTCACACTTACAAACAAGCTATTGCTGTATAAAGCAATAATCAAACCCATTTGGACATATGGATGTCAACTGTGGGGGACAGCTAAGGATACTCATATCAGCAGTATCGACAGGTTACAAAACAAGACCCTGAGAGCAATTTTAAATGCTCCATGGTATGTACCCAACTGGGTCCTATTACAGGACTCTAAAACAATGACAGTACGCGAAGAATTGAAAAATTCAGCGAAACGTACCAAAGTAGATTAAAAAGTCACCCGAACGTACTAGCGAGGGACTTATTGACCGTAGACTACGCAAGACGTCTACAAAAATACAGACAACTTGACTTGCCAGCAAGATTCAAGGACTGACAATGGTGTTTACTTGATAAAACAAGTATGAACACTTGAACACTTATAACCTAAACACAACGCCGGGATTGAGTCGTCACTGGACAACCAACCCTCAAGACAATGTGACAACAGACGACGAGTAAGATGTCTTTAGACAGGGTACTCAAAAATATAAATCAAAAAAAAAAAAAAAAAAAAAAAATTGACAAACGATACTAAACCTTTTGAAAATATTGAATATCTGATCTTAAAAACGAGGGGCATTTCTACCAGAAATGATTTATTGTGTCGTCTTCCAAGTTAAGTGAGTGGACCATAACAAATATGGTAACCTGAGCTTTTCAAAAGGTGAAAAGTTCATATTAAAGCAATATTTCAATCAAAAACAACATGTCCCTCTATATTTTTCTATTTATATATTTTATTTTATGCTCCGAAGAGCTTTTTTTTGAAAGGGTCTTTTGAGGGGATTTTTATACACAACAACGTGTTAATTATCTGTCGGTGATTTTAACTACTACTAGTTACACAGGTCACCGACTTAATAATCAGTATTTAACTTACTATGCAGGAAATCAGAGTAAACCAAGATCAAGATGAATATTATTTCCGATCTCCCAGTCGTAATAACCGATCAAATCGATTTAAACATTCTTGACTTGAGTGGGATTTGAACAGATGACCACAGAATTTGTAGTCACGCTTCTTATCCCCTGAGCTATTACGCTGGTAAAAGTAAATATAATTAATATAGGTAGAATCTTACCCAGTCGATAAGTGGCCGAAAAGTAATGACATACCTGAAAAAAAACAAAAAAAAATTGCATTAATTTTACAGGTATCTAATGATAAATATAATATGCATTGATAACATGGCGTATTATTTTCTGGCGAAATACTTTCCAGTATGGAGGGAATGTGGTGTGGTATTCCACATCGCTTCACAGCAAACGGTGTAATCCCTGAAATGTCTGGACTACTTAGAAATGATACTAAGCCTGGCTGAATTGTGCCTTTCGCATGTAACGGACGAAAGATATGAGAAAACTTTTAATGCCTCACCACGCCATGTCTTATCTTTGCCAAGATATCGCGACATTTTGATGTATTCCTCGACGAACTAGGATTAATATATCATATCGTATATCTCATATAACATAGTTAAGTTATTATTAATTTTAAGGAAAATGTATTAATTTATACATATCGCACCCGTTACGGAATACCTTCATAAGGTTCAAAAATCTTTTTTTTAATGTGTACTTTTTGCATGTTTTTCGATGTTTTCAGTCAGTAAGACTGTCATAATACAGTAATAATGGAACTTATTCAAGCTAACCAAACCTCTATTCTCCCCAGCTCACTGTAAAACTTAACTAATATCCTTATTTTTGGTTATAAATAAAAATCCCCACCACTAGCTTATAATGGTTATGATGATAACCTTTATCTATGTTTTACAGTACAATTTGATAGGTTAAGAATAGTGTCACAATAAAAGTTGCCATTAAGAAATTTGTAATAAAAGATATAACCATTACAATATTTTAATTAATTTTATAACTTAAACATTAATATAAATAACCGATAAAAGCTTAAAATTTGCGATCAAATGCAAATTATACGATCTATACCCCTTCGGTCAAGAAGAGTGTCATAACATATTAAAAAGTAAAATATCAGTATTAGTAATTTTAATGTGGCAAAATTTGTCCAAAGTTAATCAGAAAATACCAAAAGTTATGTGATAGTGGCTAACAAATTTGAAAAACAGAACTTCAAAGCGCTATCCTGTAAAATCGTCTTTTGAACCTTATGCCAGTATTCCATATCGCGGGCGATATCTCCAATCATATCGAAATCCAGTCTAGCCAGGGCCTGAATTGAACGGGTTGAAAGTTATCATTGTGAGCGTTAAAATAGCGAGCTTTCGCCGAGTTCTTATTCATCTAAGAGTGAAGATAAAATAATTAAAGGCTCAGTGTAGGTATGAGGCTATGGCCATTAGATGGTATCGCGAAAGAGCGCCGAGTCAACGAAAAACAAGTTTATATTAAGCGACAAAGAATAGCATTAGGCAAGAGTGGTAAAAGGGGTTTTGGCGAGCACAAAGATCGTGGCGCGGAGATTCGAGAGGGCAGTACTCTTAGTAGCGAATGTCCGGTGGTAACTTAACAAATTGGATTGTGAACTTGTGACGAGGGAGGCTGATGGAAAACAACTTGTTTTTGTCACCAACTTTTCCCATCCGGCTGCTCGCTGTATTGTTTTTCGTCCACGCCCCAACATCAAAACATACAATGGCAGGTCGAATCGTTAATGGTCATCCTGTTTGTATAGTTTCTCGCATTTATTATCCTTAAATATTTATGGATCTCAGTTGTTATTCGAGAATAAACAATTAATAAAGCTACAAATTAGACAATACGTGTGAAGTTAAACCGGTATACAGTAAATCCAATAATACGAGGATTATGTATGTAAGTATCACATGTTTTAGCTTAACATGTTAAACATGAACATTGTAAATAATGCATGTATGTAATATGATAGCAAGTATCATATTTTATTTTATATTTTATTTATGTAAATCAATATTTTATTCATCTGCTTTTACAATTATTTTCGTCACATTTTTGCTATGAGTTTGGCATTGAATGACATCAATTACTAAAAAAACGTCAAAATATAATTTGTTGACTTACGTGTGAAGATAGTTTGACTTTAGAATCGAAATGCATTTTAGTGAATGTAAAAATATTTTTAAATTGATAACTACTTATACACTCAACAAATAAATACCGTGACATCTTTCTTATTGGCAGGATCCCTTGTAAGGACTTGGCCAGACCATCGTGGCCTTTACGGAAGTTTGTGTTGGAGGTGGTTTCCCAGGCCACCCAACAGCGAAGAGTCCTTTAGATCTTGTTGGCTACGCTAGATCTCCTAAGTGACGTCAATGGACCGGTGTTTTTACCGATGCTGTGGATCGAATCCAAGAGTCTTACTCACGAATTGCCAATGAGATGAAATAAGTTTTTACTTAAATATATACAAGAGAGAATATATAGAGGTGGTCTCCCAGGCCACCCCACAGCAATGAGTCCTTACTAGATCTACAAAGTAACACCACTGGACACTGTTTTTGCTAGCGCCGTGGATCTAGCTCGAGAATCTTACTCATGATTTCGTCACAATAACCAGTGACTCAAATAATACTTCATAAATCAAATCTGCGATGAATGTTCAAAAAGCGTGTAAACCATTGCGATTTATGTATGGAGTTAAATTATTTCCAACAATAATTATCAGTTATCAGTTGATTTGTCTTATAAGCATATGTTTGTACACCAGTTGTGAATAAGACGTATTATCCAAATATTGTGACACTAAAAATAAACATTAAAAAATAAGTATGTATGGTTAAGTTAAACAGTAGCCGTGATGAAAGAAGACAAGAGTGAGCAGGAAGTTTTTTGTCATGATATGAAAAAAATGTACACCGCTGGTTGAGCGGCAGTCGCTTCATAAAATTTTAAGTGCGAAAGTTTATTTTACGACAACGACGTCACATAAAAGTTACTTGATAAAAGTGTGCGGTGTTTGTCAACACGAAATATGTCGCGTCGATATTGAATCGAGGATATTTCTTTCAGGAATCAGGTCCGCGGCCTGGGGGGAGTCAAATAGGAGGCACGCGCATTAATAATTCAGGGGGCTGCACAACCACCCACACCAACTCACAAAAACACCCCCACACAGCCCACCCATCCACTCACCGCCCTCGAAGAACCCCTCCCGACCGACTTCCTTAGCCGAAGCCACCGTCATTCCTAACGAATATTTGACGAGAACAAAAGCGATAGTAACACTCATATATTCGCTGATAGTCTCAACAAATATATTAACTGACATGGGGTAACTTTGGCTCACTAATATAAAAACCAGGCCTAACAGAACGTGAAATCCATTCGCAGCGAACTGTCAACGGCTGGAAATATGAAACTCCTGTATGCGCACAATCTGACAGAGAACTCCACGCGCATAGGAGTTTCATATATTTTCAACCGTTGACAGTTCGCTGTGAACGGATTTCGCGTTCTGTTTGGCCGGGCTCTCATGCTATAAAAAATAATATCATTCATTAAGAACATCAAAATATTCGACTAGATATGATCGCCCTTACTTGAAATACATGTCACTCATGTGAAAAACATAGTATTAACAATGTATAAAGAGACTAATATAAATGCTATAAATAGGGGAAATAAAGGCTTCGATTGGCACATGCACATTTTATAGCTAATATATTCATGGAAAAATCTGATGTTTCGCGGGATGTCAACATATTTGCATACGTCATTTATATTTATATGTTTTGCTCAAGCATCAGATAAAGATTATTTTTTATACGCTCATATATTTTTTTTAACACGACATCCCTTAAATAAATTTTTGATAGTACAATAAAAACCTCACATGGTGCAATCTTCATTTTAACAACAGTGTTAAATAAAATCATTTTTATTTTAAATCGCTATTTCTACAAATAAAGTCAAGAAACGTTTAGGCATTCATTTTTAAGGTAGTGATAAATGGAATATAGGGTATTTATCGAAACCTTTGGTTTATAAAGGACGTGGAATTTTAAATAAAACGCACAAGTTTAAATCTGCAAGTATTTGACTTTCGAAATGCGAGAATAAAAATTAGTTTTACCCACTGATTGAAAAAAAAAATGGTTTTATGTGTTGTTATTTTGATGAAAAATATTACCTTTTAAATTATAATTTGTGGGTATTGATCCTTTGGTTGATATAAGTATAAAATACATTTTTTATATCAGCAAGATAAAACAGGGTCCATTAAAAAAACGTCTGTAAAATGAGCCATCGTAAATTGAGGTTTCGTGGATCGTTAAGCTTTGAATGTTATGACAGGTGATTAATTTAAAATACGCCCCTGTAAATATGTCCCTGGTTTGAGATTTTCCCAGTTTTATTTTCCTCAATCATTAGGCTGTGCTAATAAATGACGACGAATACTAGTCAGAGTAATTAGGCATGATTGTCAAAACCCTTGACGTGTAATTTATTAAATAATACATTGTAGGATTAGTGAATGACGGGGCTTACGATCCTATTTTTAGCTCAATTGGATTAGTGGGTGGTAGTATTGATAGCGATGCGATACTCATATGAATGGTGGGCGGGCTGTAATCTTATAGCAGTAGAACAGTTTACGATATCCGGTGGATTGTATGGTGCAGCAGAACATCAAGAGTCTTGGCCTCTGAATTTAATGAGTTGACCGCAGCAAGGTTCTAAATCAACCGATACCTTCGTGTTACAGCCTTATGCACAATTCTAGATCCTCAAAAGATTGCCACTTTACTACGAGGCATATTATCGAGCCTTGCTTGCTTAACAACAGCCAAACCGATACTTCCTATATTAGATCTATATTTAATTTTAAAAATACCATGATGCCTTAGCTATTGATGGAATTCCCTTGTAAGGGGTTGGCCAGGCAATCGTGGTCTTTACGAGAAGTTATAGTAGTGGTGGTTGCCCAGGCCGCCCCACAGCGATGAGTCCTTAAGATCGCCTTTTGAATGAGTGGTCTGTCATGGGGACAGATAATGACAAGTTCAATCTGTCCCTCCCTATGTTTACGGAGAGCGTACACAAATTTCTATTTTTATTTTACCAAAACCGTTCTTACATTGCACATCTGTTTTCTTTTCTTCTTTCATGTTCCAACTGACAAGTGCTGTACTATCATCATGGCGACTTGGGATCCCCCGTACTGCTCTAGTGGTACTGCAGTATGATATAATAATATATGTATGTAAAATAAATAAATTTTGTTGGCTATGCTAGATCTACCAAGTGACATCAGTGGACACCGTTTTTGCTGATGCTGTGGATTGGACCCAAGAGTCATCAGTATCACTCACGAATTCGTCGATACGAATTGCCAGTGAGATGAGATAATTTTTTACTTCATATATACACAAAAGAAAAATTGTGCTGTATAAAATTCAAGTTAGACACAATCAAATGTGAAATAAAACATGCTGTCCATCTTTACCATATCCATATTATTGAACGTGATTTAAGTAAAGATTTTTTAATTAATCAAACAGTGAAGAAATAAAAAGTTCAGTAATACTTTTTGTAAGGCGATTAAAATTTATGGCGGATGTAAGTTACGGTTAGTAGGGGTAGGTTGAAAACAAAATCGCATGCGGTTTAGGACTTGTGGTTTAGTTGGAGTTATAGGTAAAAGGAAGCGAAGTCTTGCCAATTTATAGCTTTTCCGGCAAATGTTTAATGAATTTTCGCTGTAGTTAAATAAAAAAAAATTGATCTCAGAACATAATAATGACACCATAGAAACTAAGATTTTTTTAATAAACCTAATACAAGAATTTACGATTTAAACTTTACACTTTTAATTTCGTCACGTTAAGCCTCCCGTGTTCAAATTAGACCGGCAATTAAAAATGTAGAAAAAGCAAACAAACGTCAGGAGATTCAAATCAACATGATTAAGTGTTCCGATTTCTCCTCGTTTAGCTGACTTAGTTCGGAATGCAAATATTGAACAGGAACAAAACCGGCTTGTAATTTAAATACGATATTTTACAAGTTATTAGTGTCACGATGTACACGCAAATCATATATCATATTGAATTAATTAAATTGAACAAGTTTATTGTGTCGAGGGGAAGTAAATTCGAAATCTCTCTCACTTTTCCACGTTGCGTGATAACAAACTATAAAAGAAGTCGGAATCAAGATAACATCGAGTATGTGTGAAGACTGGCGGAAAATATGGGGCAACCAAGGCGTCAGTAGAAAGGATACAATATGTATGTATGCAGCCGCCCCTTACAATATTTTAAATTGAAAAAATATAATTTAAAATCGTAAACAACCTATGCTCAAAAGATTCAAATCTTTAAGTTAATAGTGGCATTATTTTACATAGGTTATTTTGCATAATCATTAATGAGGTAATGAGGCCATAGGTTCGGAGAGAGAATTGGTGTTCCTGTAATCAATATTTATTGAAATGGGTGATTATAATTTTTAAGCCAAACAAGTTCAAATATGTACTCAGTATTAAAACAAATAATTTTAAGTATACTGGCGTGTCATTAAAAAAACGAACAATGCTGAATTGTGCACGAAGACATTTTCTTTTAATTTAAAGAAAGAAAATGTATCTAACGAACGAAGGAAGCCTCGGCGACATCGTCGTAGTCTTTGGAATTCAGCTTCGATTTCTATGTAAAATGGGAATTCTCACAAATACGAAGCACAAAGACTTCGGATGCTAATTACAGAAAGGACGTCCCGAGGGATTACCATCGATTTCTCGTCGAAGCACTACTACTCTGCTTAGGTCCTCCGTATTACGGTGAATCCGAGATTTTACAGCTATTTAAATATGCCGAGCGCGCTGACAAAGGAGAAAACCGATTGAAAATGTATTCACGCCACGGCGAATTTGCAAAATGATAATTTTATTCTATAAATAAATTATGAATGAGTCACTCTGATTAAATTACCACAAACAAACAACTATAGTAAAATTTGTTTAAGCCAACGATATCCGATATGGTTAAAAGTGAACAAAATGGCGGTGAAGCTCACATATGTGAGGAAATATTTTAGTTTGAAAGTCAGAAGCTAGGATTCGGGATATGGCAGGCTTTGGCAGTGCAGACATATAGGGAGAGAGATCAAAGGCGATTGAGTTCAAACACAATCACACAGTTTTATGGTTTATGCAGGGCAGCGCTCAGTGTCTGCTTCTTTAGCAAAAGATGTCGCGATCCCACAACCATACATATAAGTGGTGCATATACAAATAACTCTATTTAACAATAGATATAAATATTTCAATGATTCATCGGGAAAAAAATCGAACAATATATAGGAATATATTAAATATTGTATCGTGCTGCAGTACCACTAGAGCATTCATGGAAGTTGCAGTGATGATAATGCATTATGTAGGTAACTTTTAAAAATTTAGGCCCACTTTTTCCATGCTTAATAAAACTAACGTAGCAGAGCTTATAGAAACGTCTTTAAAGCATCATAATTATGATATTACTATGTATAGCTCTGTCGTCAAAGTCATGACCCAGGTTACTTTTATTATGCAAGGAAAAAACCGGACCTAAAAAGTGTACCGACTAAATGTGGATTTGTGAAATGGACTTTTGATTATAGTTTATTGTTGATTTAAAGAATAGAGCAACTAATATATAAGGGAATATAGAGTCTTTCAGCAAGTGGTTGGTGTAAAGATGTAATTCATTTTTCCAGGAATATTTGTAGATGGTTTTCTTACAAATCATCAATTTTTTGTCTCGTGAACGTTTGTCTCGTTTGTCGTCTTCAACTTTCAACTTACTACACAGCCAATGTTAAATAAAAAAGGTTATAAAAATAAATCAAGACAGTTGGAAGTGTTGTTTAGGAATATGGATGTTGGTTTTTAATATCTTAAAGTGTATGGGATTCACTAAATGGTTGTTTCAAAAACAAAAGGGACTGCTTTGAGCCAGTGTCGTATGTAAATGCACTGCAAAGTGCAGACAGAGAGGATAGAATGGACGCCATTTGGCATTCAGAACACTTTGGACGAGAGCAAGTGTAGCGGCAAAAGCAACGGCCACCGGAAATTGAAATATTCACGCAGAGCGACGCCATCGAATATCTTCGGTCTGCATAAAAATGTAAACTAAAACATAAAGATGATAAGGCAGGGCAGCTACAGCTCCCCAAACATGATAAATAATTCATAAAAAATCGATTAGGATTCAGTCAATGCCTGAAGAGATCGTAAGCGTATCCTCGAAGGAATGGCCGAGCGTGATGAGAATTAACCCGCCGTTCAAATCGGCTAATGCATCTTTCAAACCATACAATCTTACAAAAAGGACAAATCAATAATAAAGTACCATAAATATAAATTATTTGCACAATATTTTGAAATTAATTTAAGACTCGTTTTGGTCGGTAAATTTAAAATGGTGAATGCGTTTTATATCAAAATGCATTAGGTTTCAATGGTGGGATGTTTGCTCAAGAATAGCGTTTTAATACAACGGCAGAGAGATAGTCGGAGTGGAGTTTAGCATAATTGAAAGCTTTACAAAGCTCATATTGTTTACATTTCGGCTTGAAGTTGGTGCTCGAGATGTAAGTGGTTAGGTTGTGTAAGAAAAGAGTGCATCATAGGAAAGTAAAGATACAGTAAACTGGTCCATCGAGTCGTAGATAGACTATGAAATGAAGTGACAAGCCTCAAGCGAGTGAAAAGTTCCACAAAAAGGATACCAGAGCAACTCAACGCCACTTTTAGTCAAAGACCTGAAAACAAGAGAGCAAATTTAGACTGTAACATGTACGAGGAAACCCCACCACAACCATGTTCTTCAACAAATATCCTACTAAAATATAGTAAATGTTCTTTAATGTACTTTAAAATATACACGGTTCACGTGATCAAAAGACAAATTTGTGTATTTATGATTAACGTATGATACAAATATCTAAAACATCCATAAGTGACAATTTATAAATAGCACGTTAAAATATTAGAATTGCAAAATTTGTACTTAAAATCATCAAATATAGAGTGGAACATACGAAGTGCAAAAAATCCTCAACGAAAAAGTTACAAGAAGAAAATTGGTAATTATTATAAGAAACAGAAATGTTGTTTCCCATGAAATAAGATGTTTCGGCCCGGCCCATTGCGACTCTCAAATTTACAATCCATCTCCACTCACCTCCTCTAACCTTAATAATAGAGATAGTATTATCAAGAATAATATAGATCTTTTTAAAATAATACTTGTTTTTAAAAAACAAAGGTTGAATTTTTTTCATTGTTTATTAGGTAATTGACATGGTTTGTGTCTTACTTAGAAGAAATTATAAATATCTTGAACCATGCAGTTTATAATAACCTAAATATATATTTGATATGAAAAGATATAAGTGTATGACGTAGGTGACCGTATTTTCAATGAGGTCAACATTAAAAGACTATCGGAAAAAACTTCTTCTTACCCAAGAAAACGTTTGATATTACGATGCTGAGTTCAAAAAATATAAAAATATATGTACGTATTGGTTTTGGGCTAATTGTTTAATTGAGAGCATACGGTGGGAAAAAGAGTGTTGAAGCATGTTCATGGTGTTTGTGTTGGATATAAGGAAGAACCTGTGAAATTTCATGGTGCAGAAGCGAGGATAAGAAGCCTTCATTATTCTGTTCCGCTACACAGTGAATGAGCGACGTGATATACTGTTTTAGCTTTGCCTGTTTCTGCATATATTGTCTTAACATGCACCACGCTCTACACATCTTTGAATTAATTCAATTATGCTATCATTTTAATATTTTATAAATAATGGACACAGATTAAATTAAGTATCTAGCGTACGCAAGTTATGGGTGTATTTTGAAGCGCTCCAATTATTTTTATGTTACACATAAGTATATGATGAGAGATGTATGGTAAATATCAAAAATACCCTTAATTATGAATCAACAATTATTTATGTAATTACACAGTATGGTTGTCCCATAAGAATATGCGTGTATTTATTTAGGATAAATATAGAATAACGGGGACTTTTTATTATCAGTAAACATTCTGGCGATACCTTAAATTCTGCTTTTTTAATATAAGTTATTTTTTGCATAAAGATCCTAATAATTAAGTATTTTTTATCACAGAAATAATACGCAGAAATTTATATTGCTTCAAGTGGTTTTAATTACTATAATGGTGTCACATAAATACGTTTGTTTTTTGTTGGCAATTTTTACTACGGGTTTCAAATTCCTTATTATTATAGTATAAATATTTTGATATATTATTCGGACAAAGTAGTAACTATATTTATATCATTATATTACTTCAAAGAATGTCAATTACATTTTTGCATATAAACGCTCGTGAGAGCTTTTTAAAACAAATAGATTAGAACAAAAAAAAAACAATATAAACAAAATGTATAAATAAGTGTATAAAAAGTAAAATATATTATTATATATTAATATAAAGATAAACAGATAAATTATATAAAATAAAATAGAGTAAGCTTTAGGAGGAGGATGGCTTTTATATTTTTCCCTTTATAGCCCAGTGAAATTAGGAAGAAAAAGGGCCAAACCTCGGAATTTGAGCCTATTAGCTGTAATTTTGCATACACCTTTATTTATCAAAATGTTTTCAAATAAAATCTATCATAAATTTAACGTTCTACAATTTTTATAATGGGTGTTAACATCGTTGGAGCTATAGAAACCGAGATAATCGTGAAAAGCTGATTATTGTGACCTTTGACATCGAATAACTTCCAAACTCCTCACCTGATTTTATTCATTTTTTTATAACACCGAAATATGCAAAAATTACAGCTTCTAGGCTCAAATTCTGAGGTGAAACCCTAATTTGACTGGGGTATGTACGCTCCTATACAATATCTGTGGGTGGGAGAATTGGTGGAAAAGAGAAAATTACATTATTTTTGTAAATAATTATTTTAAGACATGATACCTAGAGTTTTTAGTATACTAAAAAAGTTCTGATGAATATTTTTTTAATAAATTGAATAGTGTGTATAGGATTAATAATAGTTGTGTGCAAGTAGATAAATAACACAATAGCGTGTGTCTGATTGGCGAGCAAGCAAGGAGTCATAGTCGATAGCATCAGCTAATGAAGTGGGTAGTGGTAACAGCACCCCAGTAAAATGGGGAGGTAGAATGGCTATAGTCATGTTATACAGGTGGCAAGACAGACACCTCTTTATGAGCCATCAAACACCATGACTATGATAATTGCCCTCTTCACGCACCGATGATCTATAAAAGGCACGCATCCTTTATCAATTCATTAGCAGTGTTCAACAATCACGTGCATCCACCACATGTTCAAATCAACTCAACAGCATCCATCACCAATCCAATGAAAGCTTCAAAAGTTACATCATGTAAGCTCAATATACCTCGTAGGTTGAGTATAATTTAGAATAATTAAATATATTTCCCATAGCTTGTATTTTATATAATATACAATAAAATTGGACTTGCTACGTAGGGACTTTCGAGACCAATGTATTGAATCATTTAAGCCGAGTTTTTCCATGCTGAGTCAACCTTTACTAGCTTATTAAGTGAAGAATTAATGACGTCTATTACAAATTTACCAAAAGTGGAAAAAGATTCAGATAGAAATACTATTCAATGAATCATCAAATAAACGTTAAGATTCTCAAACATAAGTTTAAATAATACCTCGCATAATTTATTATCAAACCGTTTTTAAAGTATTTCATTTAATAATTATTATTTTTTCTTGTAAAAAATAGATTTGAACTTCACGTGAATATTTCATGATATACTACCAGAATTTTTTTACAATGTATTTTTAATAAATTGGTAAGTAATAATATATTTTTAGTATGATAACCTTAGTCCAAAATGAAGAGATGAGTCAAAAGTATAGTTTGAAAATCGATTATTTTATCGTACCTTGGTGAAATATTATTTTTCAATAGGCTTTCGAATTTTCGTAGGACAAGAAAAATTTAATGAACTTTAACAATATAAAATTTTAATTGAATTTTCGTTTATAATATATTTTACATAACAAATAATATATGTTATTTTTTGTTTTCACTTTTTCTATTTTTTATCATTATTGTTAATTTACCCAAGTTGTAGTCTGTAATATAATTTTACAGACTTTTAATTAATTATCTTAATGCTTTTTTTGTTCTGACATACATTTTCATTAATGTACATATATTTTTAACACATTTGAATTATAGTTATGATGAGGTTGGAAGCAATAAATACAAACAATGGTGTCTGCGGTCACACCCAAATCTTGATATTGTCAAAGAGGATGATCCATTCGTAAATTAGACAAAGGCATAACAACGTAGTCGGTGATTTACACGCATCGTGTGATGTCAATTAGGCAAATGAATCCAACGGGTGCGATCAAAATTCATGGATTCATTACAGGGAACATTCCTCAACGGGTCTCTTCCTCTCCCCCTAACGAACAGCCAAATTTATTGCGCCACAAGATGATACATCCAGTCAAATAAATCCCAGTTAATATATTATTGTAAGCAATTAAATAATGTATCGATAAAAGGAACAGGAGCTATCTATAAATTTACTACTATGCACATACGGGATGATCACTGGATGCGGGTGAGACATGGAGGGTATATGCAGGTTTTTTTACTTCAAACTCATCTTATTTCATTTCAATTTCACCTTTGTAGAGTTAACATCAAACAAAGGGTTTGGATCGATTATTTTGTACTCCAGTACAAAATGATTTTTAAAATATTCAGATGAACGTAAATAATGTCTCATAAAACGACAAGAGAGTTGACACATCAACGTGAACTTACAAAATTGCAACAGCAATATAACCGAGACTAAAATATAAAAAAGATCTTTACAATGATACTATTTTATAAAATTTGAATTGGAATAGAAAATATTCTATCCAATGTTTTTGTTAGAATGAAAATTCTTGAAGGGTGAAATTGAAATGAAAAGATTTAATTCGGATATGAAAGTAAGTAAAAAACCTGTATATGTACACATTGGTATGCAATTTTAAAAAGTGAACGTATTTACACTAAAATAAAATAATAAATGCACTATAGTTGTCATAAATTCATCTTAATAATAAAATATGTTTCTATTTTTTTTGTGGTTTAAAAAATTATGCAGGTGCTAAATTATCCCAAAAGTCAGATTTGCAAATTGAGATATTGTATACATGAAACAAGAATTTTACATGTCTCGATGCAAATATACACTAGTCAGATTTATATGTTTTATGGAAGAACAATGTACACGTGTGCACGTGCAATATTTAAAGAGGAACTCTCGGCGTGTTTCTATAAAAGGGTTTCGTCGAGAAAACGTGTGTGTGAGAAAGTAAGCGACTTTAAAAGTTAGCTACGGTGTATTTATAAATGAGGACAGAAAGCTATCACAAATAAGAGAAAACTTGATTACGTAAACGTTTTACCGAGTGCCGTTTCAACTTTTAACTGTAAACAGAGACTTGGTCCCATTTATTATTTGTATCGCGATATCTTTGTACAGAGCCCAATTACATAATACATTAATACGTTTATGGACGCTTAGCGCCTTGTACTTTGTAAATACATTTAATAATTCAAAAACTTTCAGCAATAAAACGGCCAAGTTGCCGCTGAAGGATCGAGAAAATGTTTCAGTATAAAAAGTTTGATATTGTCATTTAAGTCAGTATACTGCTAAAGGTGTAATATGATTACTCGTTGGTGATTTTTCAAAATAGAGAAAAGAGCCATTCTTTGCGATATCAACAGGCACGAAGAACAGAAAGACTAATATGTTAGAAGAAGAAAGAATAACATGCTTTATTATTTGCGAAGTTCGTTGAAACAAGACGAGACAGCCGACAAGATGACAAATAAAAAAGGTGACACTAAGTGAAGCAAGCTTCGCCTTTGCCCGAATTCCCCGAGGAATACAACTACGCAATCTCGAATTCAATTCGATATACACAAACGAAAGAAAAACAAATACATTAAAGTAATAATAGCAGAATTGGAACTACTTAGAGATGATGGGGGTTACTCCCATTAGAGTTGGATACGTATTTATCAGAGTAACAGATCACCTTTATAATAAATTACGTAAACAACAAAGGGGAATATTGTTAAGCTTGTTTTTAAGGTTATTAATACTATCTGCCTATAGTGAAGGCTCAGTGGTTAGCGTGACGAATTCGTGAGTGAGACTCTCGAGTTCGATCTACGGCGCTTATTGCTGTAGGTGGCCTGGGAAACCACCTCTACTCTATTCTACCGTACACCCCCCCATCTGGCCAACCCCTTATAAGGGAATCCCGTCAATATGGAAGTCGTTACGATATAAAAAACTGTATCAAAGAGTTGGTTAATTAAAGGAGTTGTATTAAAAAACTGATAATTTTGAAGAAACAATGGAGGATTGTTATTATTATTAAGTTAAGTCCTGAAACAAACGTTTTAAAAATATCATTATAAAATTGTTTCAAGCTTTTTCAAAATATGCTATATGCTAAAAGTTTGCAGGGATTATTTGATTTTATATGGCACGGTTCACAAACTAAATAATAAAATCATATCTAACAGATCGTAACTTTTCATTTAATATTAATAATGTTGAGCCTAACTTCTATGCTATTCCCGTTGTTCCCCAAGCTATTCCCGGGACTCTACTATATAATCTCAATATCCATGACATCTTAGTCCCTCCAAACTGCAGTCTGGCTTTATATAACGTCCAGAAAATATATTTTTTCTGAAAGTAGAAGTAAGGTGGTAAAAAGGGTGATCATCAATAATTCGTTTAGATAAGTATGTAGGCATTTGCGGAGTCACGTTTCAGCAATTCGTACGGGATTTTGAAGGTGGAGCATTAACGTAAAGCCAGTCGACGGATGCACTGAGCACAGGTAGGCAATACTATGGGTACCTAGTATTCTTAACTTTATATACAGGTGGTACAGTGCCCAATAAATTTATGAATATGCCCCTCACGTATTTCTAATATCCACACACATGTACACAAGACACGCCTCTCCCTCGGTCGACTTGTCCCATTCTATACATATAAAAATAATTTACAATTTGCCGCGGCTTCACCGTGAATTCCAAATGCGAATGCCGCAAAGTCAATATATTACAATAACAACACAAAAAACACACAGAAACGAGACGACTTCCATTACAAATAAAGTGATACCTCGACATACGAATGTTTTGAGATACAAAGAATAATATTCGAGAATTTCTACCTCGACATACGACGAAAATTTGAGATATGATTTTTTATGCGCGGTAATTTTATAGATGATCGCTATTATGCTCGGTAATTTTTATGGAATGGTCACTACTAGAATTTCGCGCCAAAATTGTGAACATGTATCAATCATCAATAAATATTTATTATGAGCGTGATACTTTATTTAATTTTACCTCAAATTATCCACCTCCCAATTATTTTACAAAATGTACTTTTTTTATTCAAAGGTACAAAACCATTTTTTTTGTTATGACTTTTTGAAGGGCTGGAACGGATAAATAGCAGCTTGTATGGAATTGTATAGAAAAAAATTGCTTTGGGATACGATTGTTTTGACATACGACGATGATATATATATATACATACAATTTAGAGAGCCGCCTTGTGGCCCAGTGGTTAGTGTAACGGATTCGTGAGTGAAGACTCCCGGGTTCGATTCACGGCACCGGAGTCACTTGGTAGATCTAGCTTAGCAAACTAGATCTTAAGTACTCATTGCTGTGTGGTGGCCTGGGAAACCATCTCTATTATATTCTCCCGTAAAGGCCAAGGTGGCCTGGCCAACCCCTTATAAAGGGACTCCCGTCAATAGGGAAGGCGTCACGATATTTATAAAAAAATATGCTATATCCCAACTATAGCCATATAAGGTTAATATTACCAATCATATTATATTTATTTATTTTACGCCCCGAGGATTTTTTTTAAAGAGGATTATTTAGACACAACAATGTGTTAACTGTCTGTCGGTGATCTTAACTATTACTAGTTACACATGTCATCGACATAATAATCAGTATTTACCTTACAATACAGGAAATCAGAGAAAACCTGGATCAAGACCATCGATCGGGATTTTATTAATATTATTCCCGTTCTCACATTAAGTCGTAATCACCGATCAAATCAATTTAAAAAATCTTGACTTGAGTGGGATTTGAACCCATGACCACGGTATTTGTAGCCACGCTTCTTATCCAAAAACTATTAGTTATGTAAGTTATGTTCACCATATACAGGGTATGTAGAATTGAACTAACCAAGAATATTTTAGGGGATGGTAGAGTCGAAAATATAAGTGAAGAAATATTATATATTCTTAATATTTATAAATATTATTTACGTATTTAACAGACACAATACGTAATCAACAGTCACTATTGAGTACTTCACAGAAACAGCTGATTCCATTTCAGTTTCCGTTTTAATATAATTGTATTTCAAATACAAAAACCAAGAGACAGACGGTTCTTTTTGATTGATATTTCAAAAAATCAGAATGAACCGCTGAATAAACATTTCAAGCCAACAAATAGATATGAGCCGATGTGAAAAGTCAGTATTGGAATGGATAAAAGCAGACCGTGGACCAAAAAAGAGAAACACTACGGCCAAAGCCAAATAGATGAAGAGTTAACGATTCAGTATTTTTGGAAAAAAATTTCTACCACAACGACAATCGTTCACTAAATATAAAATGTCTGTTCAATTAAGTTTACTTTACCAATCTTATTTTAACCTTTGTTTTCATATTGATCGTATAAACATATACATAGTTTAACCATCGTACTACTGTGTAAATAGTCATGGGTTTGAATCTTAAAAAAATCGATCAGATTAATAACAGAAATAATATTATTCAAATTCTGATCGATCGATGGATCTACGATTTCCCTAATTTTCTGGAATGTTATGACAAGAAAATAAAATTGACAAAAATCCAACAAAAACTAGTAAAAAGCCTTCCTAGAACAAAAAATTATGCAATTGTCATTTTATATTAGAATGTATGCTTAGAATTACAATAAGAATTGTTTCAAAAATGTAATATTCGGTTTTTTAAATGATATATTAAAAGGTCCCAATCAAATAAAACCTTAGTTTTTTAATTGATATAAATAATTATTTAGAAGTCATAATTGGCATACAATGTGATGTTTACATATATTAATTAAATTTTATTTGATAAAAGGTATATAAGGTTACGATCATTTATAATCGAACCTAGTCTACGTGGATATAATGAAGTGCTTAGACGTATTTGAGCTCTGCAATTTGTAACATTGAATATTATTTTATTTTAAACCTCGGATATTTACAAAAAAAGATTATACGATGTATAATACATCTACACTTATCATACTTAAATTTTAACGAATAATATGTGTAATAAAAATGAAAACCACGCAGTGCTCTAAGATTGTGAGCAATTGAAAATCTGTTTTTCACACCCTTGGCCGAGATTTGCATATAATTTAATGTCTTTTATGTGAATTTGTTACCGCTTATTTTAAGATTTTATTTATAAATATAAGTGGGAGTTAATATATAAGGAAAGCGCATGATGATGAAGAGGGGCGGGTATTCAATAGCAAGATGTTTATTCCAAGGTAAAACATTGTTATTTATAAAAGCAGCAGTATCATGTAATATGAGAAAGGGATAACAGTGTATAGTAGTGTAGTGTATGTATGTATGTACAAGCGTGGTAAAAGTTAGCAAGATGGCCGCCATACGTGGTGTATGCTTCGTTACATCTTCAACGTATTCCGTGCAGGCTTTTTGAACTGTCTTTGAAAACGGATGCCCACAGACGCTTTGCACAAAATATCTACTATGCTATAAATGTATAAATTGAAAAAATCGTGTTTTTATATTGTTTATATCGGATGATGTGTTTGTTATTGTGACGTAGTTGGTAAGCAATAAGCTGGCGGCACAATCTCGAATTTGCATCCATCCCTCTTTACACTGGTGAGCAAATATAATATCAGGGAATCTTCCCGTCATCCCGCACAAGAACTTCTTCCTTCGTCTGCAAACGGTTGCTACTTCTTATTAATGTAAGAAACCCAGACGAGCTATCGTCGACGAACTGCAAAATCGTACGTCGCGTTTAGTTATAAGTTATAAGAGACATATTACTAACACGCCCCACAGATTAGACTCACGAGACAATTCAGATAAATATGGTAAGTTAATAAGAAATTTATAAAAAAATCATCAAATCTCATAATCAAGCAAAGTCACTTATTCTGTAAAACGAGTGATTTTAATATTTTTTTCAAAATAATAGTGCAAATGTATCACAGACTACAATTTAGTGTAAAATATATTGATTATTTTTATATGAAATAGACAAGGTCTATATTTTCAATTGAAATGTAATGGTGCATCCATACACCCACGCGAATTCAATGTAGGTATTTAAAAAAATAGATTAATACTCGCAATATAACGCATTACCGATGATCTGTGTTCGAAACATTTGATTCCATTTAGTTCTCAAGTAAAAAAAAATCACCACACATTCGACGAATCCAGGCAAATGTTGACGAAAGTGCCATCCACATTCACTAACAATCGCGAGTGTTTGTACGCGCCATAAGAAATCTAACAAGAATATAGTGTTTTGTATTTTTATATAAAAAATGTAGTTATTGACCAACGAATAATAACGAACGACCCGTATTTTGTACATTATTAAAAATATTTACTGCTCCAGACTGAACAATAAGTCGGTATGCGATTGTGATATTGAAATCTCAACACTTTCTAATTTTCAAGGTACCATTTTTACTAGGGGTGGCTATTATTGGGAATATTCTGTGTAACATATTGAAAAAGCTTATAAAAATTAAGTAGGTATGATTTTTTATATTATAATACATACTGTAATTATTTGAATTACAAAAAAAAACAACTGCACCAAGATGAGACATTTTTGATGGTCTTAAACGTCAAATAGCTTGTGGAGACATACTAAAAATACGTCTATTGCTCGAGACAAATTGTCCCAGTGTTTTGAGGAGGCAGTGTCACGTATTACAAGTATGTGGATATAAAGTGTAAAAATTGCATATTTTGGAGCAATGCCAAAATCAATAGTGGTGGTCTATGCAATTCGGC
The DNA here is from genome assembly GCA_022606485.1 of Agraylea sexmaculata. Classification (NCBI taxonomy): domain Eukaryota; kingdom Metazoa; phylum Arthropoda; class Insecta; order Trichoptera; family Hydroptilidae; genus Agraylea; species Agraylea sexmaculata. Next base: position 215,072 of record JAGTTH010000172.1, on the reverse strand, counting down.
ATCCACATTGCCAAACACTAGTAGTGCGAGTAGCAGAGGCAAAGGGTGGAACAGTCAACCAAACCACCCTCATTACGCCCTGCTGTGACATCACACACAAGCCAATTTGTCTTTGAGTGTATGGATCTATGGCCAACTCAAACCCACATATCTCTATCTATATGTTTTCAGTATAAACCATTGAGACCCCCTATAAAATCAAACCGCATTGTAAATGTAGATATGTAGATTTAAATTTAATTTCACAGCACTATTTTAATTTTATGTAATTATTTAAATTCGTGAGTGAGACTCCTGAGTTCGATTCACGGCGCCGACAAAAACGGTGTCTACTGGAGTCACTTGGTAGATCTACTAGATCTGAAGTACTCATTGCTCTGGGAAACCACCTCTATTATATTCTCCCATAAAGGCCACAGTGGCCTGGCCAACCCCTTATAAAGGGACTTCCGTCAATAGAGAAGTTGTATTTTTTATTTAAATGATATGAAAGTTCAGTACACGCAATTTTGATCAGAGAGGAGATTACGGTGAAAAATTATTGTACAAGTCTAACGAAAGTTAAATAAGGCTTATTCGGTTATAGCGATGAATTATTTATACGTATAGAATTTGTAGACCAACTTCACCGTAGGTACATAAGAGTATAGTATTCGTAGTCCATTAGAATTAGTATTAGAAAATATAAGGTGTGGCAGCTGGCGTGATTAGATCGCTCACGAAAATGGCCTTCGCAAAGTTTGACCTCAATCAGTTCAAACATGATGTTATTCATGCTTAACAATACAAAATCAAATATAAAGCCATTAAATCTGCTATATAAGATGTAGTAATTTAATTTTCTACGATGCCACTATTACCAATTATCACGCAAGTATTTTAAGCTGGCTGTGTAAGAAGGTGACTGTAAGTGAAAATTCTCCGAATATTAAACGATGTTATCTATAATAAAAGAAGTTCAACAGTAGCAGCTTATACAATTGTGCCAAATGTTACGAAATCATAATATCTACAACGCGGAAATTGCACAATGCTGAATTTTCAATATTGAAAGTTGATACAAACATACGTTTTAAAGTCGGCCAACTGAGAGTGGAGAGACTCTTACCTGAAACAAATGGAAAAGATTAAAAACATCTGTCTGGGGTGCGATGTAAGGTGTGGCGTATCGATGAAAGTTAGTTCAGTTTTAGCAATTAGAAAACTGTGCATTGTAATAGTTATGAGAGTGGTGAAGTTAGACGGAGCGAGAGGCGTTGGAGGTGAAGAGCCATTACAATAATGAGGACTGGCAGCCGGTAATTGTTGTTTTTATGTTCAACTACATATAAAACCAGCCCGATTGCTGTAGACACTTTATAATACTACGCTGAACTTGTAACACCATTACTATCTATTACAACATTTATATTTTAACGTGTTTAACAGCCGTATCTATTAGGGGATTATTGTATTATTTTAAGCGGGTAGTTTTATATGAATCATAATTTTATAACTAAAAAATAACTTTTGAATGAGTGACCACTCATTCAACCTCTCATGTCAGGGGGACAGATAAACCTGTTCAATCTGTCCCTTCCTATGCTTACGGAGAGCGTGCACAAATTTTTATCTTTATATTATTAAAATCTTTTTTACATTGTTCCTCTTTTTATGTTTTTCTTCTTGTTTTAAATTTATTTTTAATTTTTTATTGATTCAGGTTAATGCTTATGTTCTAACTGACGAGTGCTGCACTATCATCACGGCGACTTGGGATACCCCGTAATGCTCTAGTGGTACTGCAGTATGATATAATAATATTAAATGTATTTATATGAAAAATAATAAAAAAAATAATAGGGTATCGCATGTAAATTTATTTGTTTTAATGCCTCGACAGGTTTTTCTCAAATTTGTTTTTTTGATACTATATTGTGTTATTTCATTATACATGTTTAGAATTTATTATTAGAGTATTAGAGTAATAAATGTCGATAGAGTTTACAATCAGGGAAATCAGAGCAAACTTGGATCGAGACAATCGATCGGTATTTTATTAATATTATTAACAATCTTTCTTTCGTCTTTAGGGATTTGAACCCATGACCACAGTTTTTGTAGTCAAGCGCCTATACCCTGAACTATTGCGCTAGTTAAATTAAATAAGGTAAATAAGAGCGATACGAAGTGAAATTATTGAAAGAATATATGGCGCTTACATATTCAGCTTTGGTGGCAGTCAAAATTGAGTTCGTTTATAGTAACGTAATTATATTTTATAACTAGTCATTTTAAAAGTATCTACTATTGGTACATAAAAGCGTTGAGCGATATTCTTGTTGTAAAAACACTAAATCGTTAACAGAGTGGCTTTGCAATAGTGAAGTGATCGAAAGGATCGACTTTTTTATACAGATGATATTGTGAATACACAATAAATATTTTTTACGTATTTGTATATCGGGTATGTACGAATACGAATCGCTTTAATCGAACAGGGATTAAATTTTAAATTCCATCGGTTGTATGATGGATGTGATAGAATTTAGCAGAAACAAAGCGAGGTCAGTCGAAATTCAGGAAATATAAAAAGGAAGGTATATATAAATACATATATTGAAAAGCTTAGTTTCGCGCACCTGTTGGCTGCTTTTATCATATCGATTTGACTATTTTGAAATATGAATATTGCATCGGAGGTGAATTCTTAATAAATATTTGAAATATGTGATATATGTGTGATATTAAAAAATAATATTTTTAATAAATTAAATAATGTGGGTATTTCCAATAACGTAGTGAGGGTATTTGAATAAATCACGTCCACAAAGTCCACTGGTTTCGATTCAGCAACTGAGCTCAAAAGCAGTATTAATCTGCAGTTTAAGCGCACGCACAATTTAAAATGACCAAGTCGGCCATTTTGATAATACCGCGTAATCCCTGTGGATGGTTTTTTCAAAAGCGTATTCATAGTTTATAAGCCGAAGTTTAAGTGTGACGGTTATATGACGTCAGAAGAAGGTTTAAGGGTGGTCGGTGGCTTAGTAGAAAGGTGTCAGGGTGGTGAAGGGGCGGCGATGATACCTCGACTGCCAAGTAAGTAAATTAAAACCATAAAGGTTTTAATTTGAATTTATAACTGGAATTAGGGGAGCCGCGGTGAAGGGCCTTCTTGATATAAGACGATTCGGAGGGAACCTCAACTACTGAAACTTCACGCTTAAAGACCCTCGATACAACTTATTACTGTAACATTTTAATATGATATAATAATCTATGTAAAAAGCGATATGATAAATGGTATTTTAACTGTCAATAAATTATATATGTGAAATGAAAATTCGGATTTGAAATTTTATATACATAGATTGACGGGAGGAAATTCGCCGAACAATAATAATTGTTTAGTCATAGAAAGAAGGATGGTCGGAGTTATATGTAAGTTTTGTGTACAAGGCGAGGCAAGTCGGACATTGGGGCTTCATTAGGGGCACAAAGTTGTCGGTTATAATGTAGGAAAGGCGTGGATACGGTTATCTCGGGACTCAGGACTAAGAACACTCCTATTTTCAGGGCCCTAATTATGTCTGTTTAATGTTTCGCCTTTACACAACTTTTCCTCTTCCCCGCCGCCACAGGTATTATTTAATGAAATCAAGATAGCCGCCCCCTGCAAACCTTTACACTTCAAAGAGGACCACCCCTTTATTTTGTATAATCGATACACCAATTCATATGACAAAATAATAATACGAGAACAAAGATGTAATACAAAGAAGTAAATCCGATAAAATAATTATGAATTCACTTTATTGTGAATTCATAATTCAATTAATTGAACAAGTCATAATACATAGTTCTGAGAAAATGGCGAATTAGTGAAAAAAAAGTCTTAACAGAACTATAACATTATGGTTTATATTGTAATAATGTACAATGTGGTATAAATCAATGACTTACAACTGAATAACAACAACTAAAAATGAAAATTTGACTTAGTTATTTTTTTTCTCCCAAAATATAAAAATTGATGATAGGACTAAGTGCGTTTTGGCAGTAGATAAAGTATTAAAAAACATATAAAAATGCATCCCTAACTCAAAACCGTCAAAATATGACTTAGTGCATTTTAGCAGTATACCCTCGATATACATATTATATTCTTATATCATACTGCAATACCACTACAGGATAACTGGAGATCGTAGTGATGATAAAGCAGCACTCGTCAGTTATACATTTATAATAGTTTGACTCCAATCAAATAATAATTTTAGAGTATTGCAAAAATAAATCTATGACATTAAGTTTTAAAAATATATTTATATAAATGGGCTTAGAAGAAATCGCCAAAGGATCAGTTCGAGTTGAGATTTGTAAGACATAAAAGCCGTTTAATGTCTCCGCTTTTGGCGTCAGTACTTAAATTGGAGTTTTAATCTGCTCTGAATACGGAAGATATTTGAACTGGTGTACTTAAAAAGAGGTGGACTTAATTTTATGAGAAGAATAAGCAGGCAGTGATAGTGATGATGCCACATTACAAAAATCCATCTTGGCTTGTGATGACAGACATTAGCTGTCGTATCCAAGATATCGGAGTTACGCAGTCAAATCTCTCTCTTTCACAAACCTACACCTTTTATTACATCACCCCCTATCAAGCCCAAATGACACGTTTATTTAGTATAATATATTCAACGATAAGTGTGTTTAATCAAATAATTATTAGATAAGATGTTCTTGTACCAAAAGACAGGTGACACTTAACAATGGAATCATTACACGGTGTGTCGAACACACTGACGTTACACAAGATGAACTTAACTATCCACAATATAATGTCCTTTATATAAAAGATAACAAGCACTTAGGCTTTAAATATTTTCTATTCTAAAGGAAAAGAATACATATTTTTACGAGATAGAGTTTGTGTATCATAATAATAATGATAAAATAAGTCATGGATATTCTTATACAGACCGTACAGGTGCGTGCGTACAAAGCTAGTGCGTTTTAACCATGAATAAAATACTCGTTGGTACATATTTTATTTACAAATAGTATACTGATATACCGATTATTTCTTCAATTAATGCGACAATCATAACTGATTACTTTTAACTAGAAATATATTAATTAATGAATTAATTTAATCAATTAATCACTCAACTGAAATTTGGTCGGTGGACACTATAATATTGGTTATTTGTTTATAAATAAATAAATAAAAATAATTTAATTATTAATCTCTATTTTAAATGGTATCTCTATTTTAAATTGTATTTTTTTTTCGATGTTATCCTTAAATTATAGATCGCATCCCATATTATATTTCTAAATATTCATGATAGACATAGGTAAAGACATTGATTGATAGAACAATACATCTCTGGAAATAGACTTACCTATTTTACCTATAACTAACATGAGAATGTTTCATTTAAATTTGACATGAGTAATTGTATTTCATTATAGAAAGAATGGGAAAAAAATAAAAACCCATTTACAAATTTGAAGATTAATAAATAATAACAACAACGATAAAAGCAATATTAACAAAACAGTTACAAAATATAATGCTTCAAAACTAAATAACAATTTGTTTGGGTAAAACCAAATTTGAGTTGAGTGGATTATTAGAAATTTTATTTTATTTTTAAAAATAATATCAGTTTTGGAAGTTCATTGGTAAAATGAACTTACGTTTCCTCGAGACATATTTGGTTTTATTTATTTGCCTAATATGTACTAAGGTACCAAATCAAGTCAAGTTACATCGCCAATAGGTTGAACACAAAATAAGCAACACTACTAAAAGCGCCTCGGGATGTATAAATATCATAAAAAATATAAATTATTTTTGCGTGTATTCAGGTCGATATATATGAACAAGGTTTTCGATTATCCCAGTGAAAAATATCCCACGTTAACACCTGGTATATAGTCGCCAGTTGGTGTGTAAAGTCGAGCGAAGCAGATTTGCAGTGTCATTGCGTTGTAAAGATACAAAAGTGGATAGGATGACGAAATCTGCGCTTGTGAATTACAATAATAAAGAAATAAAGAGGCTGATACGGGCAACGCGGCTCGCGGGACCAGTTATGCAAAACCGTGAAGCGGCCTCCCTGAATATTTATCATTGTTGTAGAGCCGAGGGGGCAATTTCACAGTTCGACGTGGTTGCTACCCAACACCACCCACTCTACTCTACATACATACATATTGAGGGGACTATACCATACCAAGTCCCACAATTCAACGCCGAAAGTTCCGCAACAAGCTCGCTATACAATTGACGCCATTCAACGATTAATGCGGCTAGATACCACCACGCCAAGAATACACTCCATACATTACTGAACAATTATTTTATAATCCCTCGACAATGTTTTACTATTGAATAGCCACAAACTTTCACATATTAGTATAAAAAAACACACATACTTTGTATATAGTATAATAGCATGACAATGGTGTATATTTCCTAGTCTGGGGTTAAAAAAAATACCGTGACGCCTTCCCTATTGAGGGAGTCCCTTTATAAGGGTTTAGCCAGGCCACCTTGGCCTTTACGGGAGAATATAGTTGAGATGGTTTCCCAGGCCACCACACAGCAGTGAGTACTTAAGATCTAGTTTGCTAAGCTAGATCTACCAATCTACAAGTCTGGGGTTTTTATTGGTTATTAATTAATATTATTATTGATTGAGTATTTTTTAAGTTCAGCCAATCAAAATCTGAATCCTACAATAAAAACCAGAGTAATAGCTCAGAAGATAAGGCGAGTGGCTAGAAATACTATTGTCATGGTTTCAAATCCCGATCAATCGTCTTGATCAAGGTTTACTCTGATTTCCTGGATTGTAAGGTAAATACTGAGGGGATTATTATGTTGGTGGTAACTAGTAATAGTTAAGATCACCGACAGACATTGAATTAATTAATTGAAGCTGGGGCTTGGGGTTAATTAGTTCTTCGCCCGAGGCTCAGACGAGGCATTAACCAACAAAAAACCGATCATAAGTGTAGCTTAGCAACTCTACTATCGTATTTACGGTGTACGTTTACGGCGACGCACGCCTGGGAATCTATTACTTAACTAGTAATAGTTAAGATCACCGACAGACAATGAATTAACACAATATTGTGTATTAAAAACGAAAAAAAAAACCTTCTAAAAAGCTCCTCGGGGCATATATGTAAATAAATAAATAAAAAAGGATACATATATCAAATAAAAAAAACACCGGTGTCAGAAGAAACGTGTCGAATATTCCTTGTAGGGTTTTTGCATGATTATTTATTACCTCCGTATTTTTGCCAGATTCGATTGAATTTATCCATCAATAGGTTTTTAATTTGCTTTGTTGTATACAAAGTACACATATGCCTGTATTGAATGAAAATCCGTATACGTACTTAGATTATTATAAGCGAAAAATTCGACTATATAGAATTGTATATATATAAAGGAATAATTCATTAGCGCTGAAAATATGAGATATGACGGAGGTCGAGTATAACATATGGTGAAGGGGAAATATCATTGTGTCTCGTGACACTTGACATCCTTGCTTAATATCCGCCTCGTTCCTTCAAGATCCGCATCCTTCATTACAGTTAATTATGAAGACATCATGCCTGAACGGGGGTTGAGAGAGCTTATCTAGCATAACGACTAGCAGATAAGAAAACGTTACGCTTCTCCTACCAGAATACGTCAAAGATAAATAACCACAAAATAAAAAACAACAATGATTAGTGATTTGTCTCTGTCAGGTGTCGTTTAAATTAAATGTAGCTATTATTTAAGTGTCTTAAAATATTTATCTAAAGTGAGCGTGATTTGAACACCGGGGTGTATGAAGTGGAATAAATGAAGTAGGTAAACTGACAGCGGTGAGGTGTACTTTTTATACTTGAAGCCATATATTAGCTGGACTTGCACAGATGTCTGGTAAAAAGAGCTCGGTAACTCTCATCAACAAAGCCCATTTGTTTGCTGTTGCAATTTACGGCAAGACGTATTTTAGAGGCGTTCTACACTCACCCCACTATTCTCTTTTGGCGTATTTACGGCGAGAGCCTTTTTACGGGAAGAAAAAAACAAAAAAAAAGCAGAGATGAAAGAAATTGTTGAACAGGGGCATGAATAAAGATTTCCCCATCCACTCTAATGCTGATGTCAATAGAATTAGGCAAAACTCCCACACTAAATGACGAGTGCCTGAATCTTTGACATTTTATTTCAGCCACGTCGATTTGTCAATAAAAATCAACAAGTTTTACATTCACATTATTTTTATATTGATAAATAAGTAGTATAATAAAACATTATATAAATATTAGGCTTTACGAAACAATGATATGTGTAATTATTACGCATTGGGTTCAATTAAGTTGGATTTCTATGTATATTCATTCAATTAGTCTGTATTATAAAAGGATAGTTATAAGGATTTTTTGTAGTGTTATATATTTTTATATTTAAAAATATCGCATCTTATTAAAAATATGTGATTTGAGGGTAAAGAGCATATTATAAACATATTAAATATGGATAAGATATGTTTAAATTAATAATTTTATATCATTATCCATAGTGTTGACGTCTGGGTGCAATTCCATAATTAAAGAAATTTATTTAAGAAGATGCATTAGATAATTTTATAATTATTAATTAACAAATAAATCGCTAAAATAATATTTGGTTTACTCAAATATACTATTATATTAATTAATAATAAATTAATGTTATACCATATTTATAATCAATTCTCTCATTATTACAGGATGATATTATAAAACTTAATTCTGTATTTTAATAAAAAAAATAGTAAAATTCAATTATATATATAATATCAAAGACGACTTAAGAGCCATTATCAAAGACGACTTAAGAGCATTTTTGTCAAAGTGATTTTTATTGATAATTTATATTATTCTGAAAGTGCCCTACCTATATGTACATTAATATCGTGTAAAACCGCCTCAAACCTATTTACAATTTGAGTTGAATATTAACCTTATTATGAAAATCGACTGTTTTATTCGTAAAGTTAGTGATAAAGTAAAAAATCATTTTAGTGGTTAAAAGTCGTCTATGATACCAGGCAACCCAAATGTACATACTACAGTTTTCTTTTTTGGGGGTTTGGGGACAATATATACATAGATATGCGAAGATTTATTATTCACATTTCTATAAGTACACATATTATTATGATAATATTGCTTTCGCCAAGAATTCCGATACGGGTTGCGGCTCACAGGGGTTGAGATATGGAGCATAAATAAGCGGACATGCGGAAGTGATGTAGGCGGGAAATAAGTTTTGACATGGCTCTGCGGAATCGTGGATTCGGGCTGTGAATTGTCAGAATGTTGGAAGTGAAAGCCACAATTCAGTGACATTTGATCGAATGACGTGTCGACGGGGAAATTTCCGCAGTGGCTGCCCCATGAAAACTTTGAGCCCTGTCGCTCGAGCGTGACGCCATTTCTACCAAACCATATGCTTCACAACCTCCACTTACTAAACCTAATACCCCACATTTCACCAAAAGAATGCCTGTTCGCGTGAATGATGTGGTCAGTGTAAGACCCATACCATTGTGACGTCTAATGTTTTAAAATAATTTGAAATGGGCCTGGATGATATTCGAATAACAACCAAAGAATGGTTACAGACATGTAAAGAAAATCCTAAAATAAACTTTATACTTAAATTAGGATGATAAATTGCTCTGTAAGACATAAAAGATACAAAAAAAATCAATAAAATACATCTAAGGAACTAAGCTAAGCTATACAGAAAAAATATTAATATTTTTACCAATAACTAACGAAAATGTAATCGGCTAAATACAACAAAGTTGTAAAGGTACAATATTCAGATACAACTTTATTCTAAATCAATATGCTAATAAGTGATAATGAAAATGAATAACAATCTATATTTTCAAGACTTTATTCTCCATCCGACGATTAAATACGATAAATGAAATAAATTAAAAAGGAAAGAAGCGAAAACTATTTTACAATGATTATAAATTGTAACATAACAGTTCATTTGAGTAAACGATTGAATTAATTTACCGATTTGATTTTTACTTAATTATTGTAAAACTATTTATATACATCAATTTAAAATAGGTAAATGTTATTAAAGAATACCATCGTACGATTTCAAGGCTTTTTGCCATTTTAACAATTTTTATTTTATTCTCTAGTATATCACTCCTACATTAAATTACTAATAATATAAAAGAGTGAAGAAATGAGGATATAAAATAACAATAATTAATGGTATTTTTATAGAAAGTTGATTTTTTCGGTATGAATCCAAAAATCTTTAATTCGAAGCCATTTTAGTTTGTATCGAAATTCTGTTTTAAGTTTAGTATGGCTGGGGTTGCAAGGCGCATCCATTTGTCTTTTATCGTAGATCGCTTTCCTAGTTGTAGTTGTAGTTATAGTTATAGTTGGATGCATCAGGCACGTTCTTCGACCAACTGTTCGTTTTCTTAATAGCCCCTTATCAGACGGCCATCGGCCTCCTTCACCTGCAACATGAGATACAACACGACCGCCTCTTTATCTGCTTTATACTACTTACTACCCCTAACACACATCGTTTACCCTATTTTTGTGACCGGAAAAACAACCGACCCCTACAAAGAAAACTCCACTTAAATTATCATATAAATAGATCGAATGATTTATTGGAAAAATCATGGTTATTAGTCTAAATTAAGTGACTTATTCAATTCGAAATATCCCTATAACAAAAACGAGGTTAAATTCGCATCCATCAGCGGTGAATCGGAGCTTTTTGTACCGCAAACGTAACGTTTCAAAAAAAAAAATGCAAATTGCCTGACAGCCCGGATCAACACGTCCGAATATTTTCGCACACGTTATTTCGATGCGAAAATAATAAAATATCTCAAAAAAGAAAAGAAAAGCGAAACACACAAAACGGAACGTGCGACGATTATTGAATCTAAGGTAATAAATAAGATCGAGACGCAAATGCTAGTAAGAGGGTTCAATATTACACATGGCCTCTGGTAAAAACGGTCGGCTCGCGTAATTTTGCCAAAATTTATAGCAACCCACGAGATAAACGGTGGTCCCTACCGCAGATGAGAGAAGGCTCTGCTTTTGCTACACATAAATTCCACCCTATACTATTACACTACGATGAATTTCAAATGAGGAGAACGCTCTTGTTGTTCTTCTAAACACTGCCCTGCTTGACCTCGATAAATTGTGACGTTTAAATCGTCTTTGAAACGAACGAAAGCAAACAATATTTTAGTATACTGGTGTTTTTATAAGCAAGATCAATGAAGAGGTCTTGTTTATTGAGTATCTTCAGAATACACGGATGGCAAAGTGAAAAATATTTTTTTATATATAAGTGTATTGCGACATTTTCGGAGAAAAAAAACCAAAAGATTTCGGAGAACCTAAGCTTAAGTAGAATTTGAGTTAAGAAAAAAGTAACGACCAGCTTAACGGAGCAGTTTGTCCGACGTAACGGCAGATTCGGGCAATTTCTAGCAGGCGTGAAGCATGTAGTATTATTTGTATGTAAATTCGACGAATCCACTAAAGTGTAATCGAAAGCGGATGGAAAGAGTCAAATAATCTTGTTACTGGAGGCGCAATGGGGCCATTCGAAATATATTAACCAACCAACAGTCACACCATTTGAACAGAGATTTCAAAAGAATCATTCGAGACAAAAAAAAGTAATCATTTACGTGGTTAGAATTTCGGCAATACTCTTAGTTATGTGTTAAAATGTGAAAACCAATCGTTTCGCAATATCCATCATGGTTTCAATTCGGTCGTTCAAAAGAAAAATAGAGCAGGAAGCGCTATAGACAGGCGCATAGAAATAAGAAGAAAGATGCTGTAGTAAAGAAAGAAGCCCACGCATCTGAAAGGAACACCATTTCATTCTTTTCTTATGCGGGCGATCAATTCGGAGTGGAGTTTGTAATGTATAGAGAAAACGAGCGGAGGGTGAGAGGTAATTTGATTGAGAATCTGTTTTGAATTCCCTAACACAAGGGGACGGGACAGAGGGAATAAGGCGAATATTGTATGGAAGAATATCTACAGCGGGTTGTTTCTCCAGTGTTAATATTATCTTACTATGATATTCAGGGAGCAACGAGTCTGGGAAAAAACTGCCGCCAGATTAGCATATCGAAGAAGAACAGTATAAAGTGAAAAAGGACAAAAACGATATCAAAAATGTGTTTACACTATCGTAAAATAATGCTGAACACAAAAAACGAAATTTTATAAGACATATACATAATTATCAATACTGTTTTTTATTTATTAACTTCGTAATTTTTATTTTTCGATTAATTAAAATTAAGTGTTGAGAAGAAATTAAATAGACGTTTAATCTACAGCGGTGTGAGTTGATAGCGCGAAGATTTGCCGGACGGGCGAAGGTTTTTAACTGAAATCGGTTGTGAAGCTAAATAAAAAGACAAATATTGGCAAAACAAGAGAGTCTTCAGGCCCTTGGGATCTTCGACCGTAAGTATCTTTGCCAAATTTATTGCCACTCTATTTTATATTTGATTCAAACTTTCACCGCACACACAATCCTAAAATCAATTACGCTTTAATCTTTTAAAAAATTACAAATAGAGCACGGATAAGTCGTATTGATCTCGAAAAAATATACGACTGTTCTGCGAGAAAAGATGATCCATGCAAAAAATCGACGAGTAGTATGTCTAACATTTCTTTAAATGAGATATGCCAGTCAAGATATTATAAGTGAGGCTGGCAGATGTCTCGTAGATACACTCACATGGAAAGTAGAAATGTGGAGCTGGCACAAAAGTGTGTATTAGGGAGAGTGTTGTGGGTAAAAAAATACGTGGAAATGTAATTAAGAATGTACGCGTACATCTGTCGCGGGGGATGTTTTGCGTCAAATAACTTACGTTAACACACTAAAAGCATTTCAGGGTATTCAAAAAAAGGATTATTTAAAAGCTTTTCTAAATCGTTTTCATTTAAATAATCTAAAAACCCCACCTTGAGCATAATTAGAGATACATAATACATTATTGTAAATATTGTATTAATGGTTATATTTTGATATTAATTTTTATTTGACACGAATAAAGAAATAATCATGTGATGAGACATGAATATTAAAATGTATAGATTTAATATCGTAACTTTCAATGAAAAAAATAATAAACAAACGCAAGTACATGCCACTCACAGATGAATAGTAAGCGAAATAAATATTTTAAATAAAATAGAGTTTAACAAATTTATTGAATGTCAGAGTATAAATTTATCAGACACCTCAAAAAATAAAATATTGTGGAAGTTACATTAAATGAATTTCGTGAATTATGGAATTACACCCAGACGTAAGCAATTGTTTGTTTTGTTCTAATATTTACTTGTCGGTTATAAGCATTATAATATGTAAATAAAAAATAAACCAGCTCTGGATCATTTAAAAAATATATATAAGTATATACCCAATAGTAGATGAAACAACACAATAAAAAATAATTAAATTGCTACGTTTTTTTTATGATTCCATTATTAGTTATTTAATGGCCTGTGACGATTTACCAACTTAAAACTAGTCTAGAGGTTCCTCAGACCATTAAACAAGTTATAGGTTTAACTTTGAATAATAAATATTTTTATTCAATTGTACAACACACGGCTTTAACGTTGAACTCATATGAATGGAAATAGGTTCAGGGGACTGGAATTGCTTACAGCTTGGAGAGTCTATTCTGTGTATGGGGGTGTTAGGCAATGGCACACGAGATCGATAACAATCAATCGGCGAAGACTACACAGAGAGAGAGAAAGTATAGGAAGTTAGTGTTGGTTTGATGCAGAGTGAAAAAAAAACGATTGAAGAGTGGTGGAAATGTATGGGAGGTCGGTAAGTTGGGATGGGACTGCCTTCGTTCAAGGGAAATGATGCGTGCCAAAGCTTAATGGCTTACATCAGAATACAGACTTGGATACATACTACAAAAACTAACTAACACTACTATTATATTCAAAAAAGTTTATATTATACAAACAGAACAGTTCTTATCGACGGTTCTGTGATATTATTTTCAATTGGAATGGATTTCCAGGCATATATAACCGTAAACGTATACCGTAAATACGTCAGTAGTTACTTAGCTACACATTTGATCGGTTTTTTATTAATTAACAAAAAACCGATCAAAATTACAGCAAAGCAATTGGATTACCGTCTTTACGGTGTACGTTTACGGCGACGCACGCCTAGGAAACACAGGCTTAAGTATATATAGGCGGTTGTACTACTACTTTACACAGGCTTAAGTAGTAGTACAACTGCCAATTAAAGGACTCCAAGCTTTAAGTAAAATATTTCGTATTGTATATTTTATAGTTTCCAATATTTTTTAGAAATATTTATTTACAACATTAAATAAATTGTATAAAAAATCAAGATAGGAGATAAAAAACTATGGGTGATGTTTTATTTATTTTCCGAACGAAAATTGAGTTTAAAAGTAAAACGCTAATTATGTATAGATTAAACACAATAAACTCCCATTATCAAGGTGTGGTCGAAGTGAAGCAATAATTCAAAAGTAACTAACGATAACAAGTTTCGTAAAAACGTCGAGTCGCGCCGTAACGGATGCATAGGCTGCTGAAATCAGATAGCAACAACAAAGAGTATAAAACAAAAAAAGGTCGAGAGGGGAATGGGGGTTAAAAAAGGGGGTGTTTGTGAGGGTCGTCGGAGGACAAGTAAGCTAGAATTATACTTTGTTGGTGTACGATAAACGTTGAGGTTTATGCGGGAGATTTGTCGCCGAGTATTATATGTAATTGTGTCATCATCATAACTACAATATAACATATATAATACTATATTATGTTACCCTTTCGGTATATAATTTTTAGGATTTATATATGCCAGTATCAATATATTGAATTTTACAGATGAGTCAAGATTGATCAAACTTTTGGAGCTTTTGGACAGGGGTCTTCTTACAGGGCAATTGTTTAATCAACTGGAATTCGATTGAAATCCTACGTTAAGAGCCAAATAAAAATAAAATTCCATAGAATGTAGTAAATCAATAAATCGACAATGATGTTATATACTAAAGAATTTACATTAAATTAGGGTGAAAACCAATAAGTTTTGATATATTTAATGGCGAAATAACAGGACGGATGTTCTGATAACAATAAAACGTTAACTGTTAACATTTTCTAATAAATGTCGTTATACGAGGAATTCGAATTTGAAAATATTGTGTTAAGTGAAATATTCAAAAAACGAGAAGTTAGTGTAGGTGGAAAAGAGCACGTAAGATATAAAAATAGAGTCGGCAGTATGTCGTGGTTTAGTTAAAAGGGTCGCCAATGTCTATATGAAATTATTGGTAAAGGAGGTGAAACGTGTCTGTGTCGGCTTCAAATCCAAATTGACGAGATTGGCTCTAGGTGGGTTTGTATAATCCTAACATATTATCCTTCTACCATTATTGTAGTACCTGGGATTCAACCGTTTTGTTTAATCATGTCAGTTTCTTATTAATTACGCCTAAGCAGTGGGTATTAACTAAAACCAACCGTAGAATTGATCTTGAGAAACAAGCGGTCATTTTCAGAGCTTACAACAAGCTGACATATAATTTAATATTATTAACATTTTTTATACTTTGTGTTTATAGATGATTTATAAAATAAATAAAATTATCAGTGTTATAGTGATTGCCTACACACAAGGCGCGCCTTGTGTGGATGAAAATAAATCACTAATAAAAATATACCACGATTTTATAAAATTTGCGTAGGCAAGTTAGTTAGTCAAGAAAGGTTCATGTAAGGTTTTAAAAAAAGACTCACTGAAGGAGTGTGTAACATTGTGGGTGGACGAGAGAGCGGGCGCAATTAAAATAATTTCATACGGAGCTCGAGTAATCCGCTTACAGTCGGTCGGGGAAATAACTTGGAGATTTTCACGTAGCAAAGGATTATCGTATGTGACACGAGTGTTATTATAGCTGTGGAAATGTGGCCAGGCAGATTATATTAACCAATACTATGCTGAAACGTGGGGCTGGGGGAAATATCCACTTCAGTGTTATGTTGAATTGAAAAATGTATGCCTTTCAAACACAACCAACACTGTTCATGATTTCTATTTAAAAAATACACCCGGACATTCGTGCTTAGTTGAAGAATATCCAGTCTAATGGTAGGAACGAGTATAAAAACAGACAGAGCATCAATCATTTGATTATTATTGGCCTCGGAGGCTCCGCTGAACCCAGGTCGATAAGGCTAACCTTTTGTCGAGGGGGTAAGCCCAATATTATTTTGATAAAGAAGTTTCTCAAATATTACCCAGCAAACAATACCACCCTCCCGAGTTTACATATTTAATGTTTATGTACTGTGATTACTTATAAAAGAAAAATAAAAGCGGACATACGATATCTAAAAAATACTCGAAGGATATTGTGTTTATTTTTAATAATAGATTGTGAATGAAACCAATGACAGAAGTAGCGTTAATAAAGGACTCTCTTTAAATGTTTTTCGACAGGACAATATAATCCCGACGGAGTCAAATTAAAAGTTTGTAAATTCGAAACGTGCGCAAGTAGCAAAGAGAGAAGAGTAGTATAATCGAGGGTGAGGGCATTTACCATTCGGCAAGCGGAATTGAAAAGGGATGTTGTGATTTATTTACTCGGTTATAAAGTTTAATTAATAACCGTGTTGGATTCTCAAAGAGGCAGATTACGGTTTTAAATATGATATCGTGTTATCAGGTCCAAAAGTGAGTTTAAATAATAATAAAATACTCCATACTTGTTCTTGCAAAAAAAAACAGGTGAAATATATTAAAGTTAGCGAAGTGCATGTAATTGATTTGGAAAAGGAAATGATAATGTAAGGATAGAAGGGAACAGTGTTACGGTTGATAAAATCCGGGACACTTCTTAGAATGATTTTCTGAACGACCATCAAAATTGAGGTGATCAATCGGTGAGAGGGATTGTACCATTATATTGTCCAACGCCCATTACATTAAATCTCGACACTGTTTTCATAAAATATAATACGAAATGAAAGGAGTTATTAATGAATGACCTTCACTTGAGATTTTCAGTCAACCTCATTGAAAAGTGACAATTTAAAGGATATACTGTTAAAAGTCAGTAACACCAAAAAAACAGTGATATTTTAATAAATGTTTTAGAGAAATTTTTTAAGTTGTGTTAAACGGAAGGTCTAGGTGCCCATGTGTGTGTGATAAATCGTTAAAGGAAAAGGGAAAAGAGTTCCTGGAAAGTCGTTGAGGGTCGATATTGGGTGCGAGAGTTGAATCCGACACTCTCAGCAAAAATGTCACTTATCCCCGGATTTTGGTTAAATATAAATTAATGATTTTAGCCCGGAGCGTCGAGCCGCCAACAAACTTTATATAAAAACACGAGTCGCCCGATAGCCAATCTTTTCACCGCCCACATTTTAATATAACAGGAAAAGAGGCAAATTTAATTAACGAATTTTCCAGAATATGTATATAAATATGCTCGCAGGCCCATTAGAAACAGATTAGGATAGCTTTGTACCGGAGGCCCCTTTGTAAAATGACTTTTAAATCATAATTTGATAAAGAACTTGTTGCGCCTGTGTATTATTATAATATTTTCGTATATAAAATCAAATAAAAAAGGTTTTGTATTGATGTAATTAAAATTAGTTTGGAGAGTTGTTTGGCATGACTTGCTTGAAAAAATGCATTCGTTTTAATGATAGGTAATTTGTAGGGCATGTGTAATTTAATTAAAGGGCAGTGACACAGGACAGGACAAGATCACCATCATACATGAGTACACACAAGGGGGACACAATAATGACAGGCATGACCGGGCAAAATCACCACTGACCCTACCTTTTATAACATGGATTTATGGCGAAATTGATAAATTAAATTTTGTAACGAGAAACAACGCCAATTACATACTTATACAAAGTATAATCAAACAACCAACGCCGCGCCGTCAATCATTATACTACATACAATAGTGAAGAGAGAATTTTAGCAGAATGAGAAAAGTTGTTTTATTAATATTAGGCATAAACATGTAAAAAAGTAAAATAAATATTTATTCTATTATCAGCATATTCTTTAAGATATTAATTGAAACAATATCAAGTAGTAGTCCCTTTTATTTAATATTTTATACGTTCAGAGGGATTTTTTGAGAAAGTTTTTACAAATAATTGTTTTTTAGACACATAAACGTGTTAATTCATTGTCTGTCAGTAATCTTAACTATTACTAGTTACACAGGTCACTTACAGAGCGGTTTAGCCCGATGGTCGCCTCAGTATTTATCTTACAATACAAGAAATCAGAGTTAATCTGGATCAAGACGATCGATCGGGATTTTATTAATATAATTCTCAATTTCCCAGCCGTAATATACGATCAAATATTTTTTTTTACTTCTGCGGATTTGAACATATTACCACAGTATTTGTTTTATTTCCTGAGCTATAACGCTTTTAAAAAATTCCAGCGATTTTCCTGAATAAAACAACTGTTGCTATTTTGGAGCACACACTCGAATAATAAGATATATTTAAGGTATTTTGGGGATTAAAATGGGACTCCCTTAGAGAAAAATGTCTTGAATTATTCACATTTTATTGTTTAGACGGCACAGAATTTCAGGAATGCACCGAAGCATTTTTATTTCGTGTTTAACTGGCGTTTTTTTTATTATTGAAAAATACAATATTTGCAATATCATCGAGACCCTTGTTTCAAGATTAATCATAGTATGATTGGCATATTTATCACATTGATCGACTAACAGACACGTCTACAAATCAAAAAGGTGTTCCTATGAATTTAATTCCGCACGTGCTTTGATCAAGGTTTTGTTTGTTAGAGCGATATCGTTTTGTTGTGTCGTTTTTTTTCTCGATGGCAGCCGTTGTTCGCTTTGTTTTATGAGTTTAATCAGAGCAGCTTTTGTAGGTTATGGTGGCGACTGATACTAAGCTCTCTTGTATTATTATTTTTATAAAATTAAATCCATAATTAGATATATTTAATACAATAAATTCACTTACCAAATAAAATTGAACAATAGACACTGCACATATTTACATACCTGAAAACAAAAAATAAATAAGTTAGGTATTTATAGAATCACTGTGATTAGATGAAAGAAAATACTGTATCTGACGCCAAAGAGGCGGTGGTGATGATTTCTAGGGAGGAGGCAATTTCATTAGGGCGATAAAAATGAGCATTAAAAATAAAGCTTCAAAAGAAAACACAACAATAACTTGATCACGTTTAAGGCAACCCAAGAAAACGGTGGAAAGACTGAGGTATACCTGGAGGCATTTTAAATTCTAAGAAAGTCGTAAAGGCAAGATATTATACTTTTACAGAGATCTTAAAAGGAGAATCACTTACACCTGCAACTGATTGACTCAATTTATCTTTGATGTAGCTTAATTTAAAAATCGTAAAAAAATATTTATGAATAATCTGAATAATCTGATAATATTATTTACATTTAATTAAAATATAAAATAAAAGAAAATTTAGAAAAAAATTAAATGAATTTAATAAAATATTGTGTGAAAAATATTTTAGAGATATTATATATATATATACAATTCTAATATCAAAGTCGATAGAAGTACAAAAGGCTCTTTCATAAAGACCGACCAAAACATATAACATTTACACGTTTATTAAAAAAGAAGATAATTCATTTGTAGCAAAAAAAAGCAAGTAACAAGATTGACGTGTATTTATTACAAAGATGAGATTCAATTTTCATATTATGATATTTTCAAAAAGCATATTTCGTTACCGATATAGGATTTCTGAAAGAGTTTGATCAGCTCTTAATATTAAATTGTGTGATTTTACCCATAAGTATTAATGGATTCAAAATCAATTTATTTATATTCATAATGACGTCATTGGAAAACCTTATTGAATCCTTATATCTGCTATTGCGATGGTTATTATACACAATAAGGTCCATTCATTACCACGTCCTCAAAGAAAATAATAACAATGCCAAATGATCGTGTTACTGAACAAAATTGCGGCAATTTGTTTTATTAATATATATACAGTACAAGAGCAATTTTCTATTGTACAAACTTCTAACGCGAATAAAAGTTTTAATATACGTACATTAATATTACTTTATTGAGTCAATATATTTAATAATTTAAGAATTCAACATATTAATATTTATCTCGAAGAATTTATCTAAAGGATTTTCTTATGAAGCAAAACTTAATTGGTTTTTATAATACCTCTATGTTTTAATAATATTTTGAATAAAATTAATATTTAGTATAAGTTCAAGTTGACTGTTGTTATTTATTCTTTATACTACATATCGCCTGCTTCAGCGTATAGTATCGTAAGTGCAAAAAAAATCTGTGTGCTCGAAAGTCTTTATGGAACTGAGCCACAAATTGTATGTATGAAACGTCAAAAAATGTTGCTTGCTTTTCAATCATTATTTAACCTATTAAATGGGACTTTTTCGAAATAGTAAAATAGTCCTATTTGACCGGCAACTAATCATCTTCATCTATTATATATAACAAATTTCATGTCTCTGTCAATAGAAGGTATTTAATCGTAAACTGTTATATTTGATAAATAATAATGAAACCGAGTGACACGTTACAGGCAGTGTTACCAGATTGAATATGTGGCTCAGTTCCATAAAGACTTAAGAGCGCACAGATTTTTTTTGCACTTACAATATTATACGCTGGAGCAGGCGATATATACTGCTTTTGGAATTGTTTTCTTATGTATTTTGTACCAAACAAAATTTCATGACTTTCGCGCGGAACTTATTTCACGTAAAATAAAACCCCATATTTTTATAAAAGAATTTTAAAAAAAAGTGTGCGCAAAGGATTTTCAAATAATAAAATATTTGTTTAGGCTACATACTTTTCAAATAAAAAGGTTGACATTATACGTAGTTCACACGTATCGAGTCTTGTTATTGAATTTCCCTTTGAGGATTCTCTTATGAATGAGGATATTATGAAGGAAATAAAACGGTTGTATAGTGGAGGTTGAAAAGAAGTGGGTATATAAAGGGTACTGGGGTACAAAACGGTGTTGCCGACATTTGAGACGAGCCACGGCGTCGAAACCTTTCTGCTTGGAAATGTCGATAAGTACGCCAAAGGCTTTTATGGCTACCAACACTGATACAATTATTGAGATTACTGTCGTGTTTTCTAGTATTTTTAGATACACACAAATGCCAAATATAATCAGAAGCAGCCCAAATAATCAAACGGAGGAGTATATGACAATGCTCCAGGGGTTATGATCTACCGCAAACATTCATATTGTGGAAAATAAATATCAAAAGAAATACTCTGTATTATTAATGAATCCACCTTTCAACCTAATAATACCCGGAAAATGGGTTATATCAATAATATAAATTAAATAATTTATTTGCATACTATAAACGTGGAAATGTTAAATTAACTCTTCGCACGCGGAATATATTTTATTTATTAAAAGGCTACATTAATCAATAGGGGCTCAATCAAAAAAATATTATACTGCTTTGAATGCTGTTACAAGCGTATGTAATAAATAAATAGAAAGTATGAATTAAAATCTATTAAAATAATATATTTTGTAGTTGGTTAAAATATGTCTTAACCTTAACATAATATCATTTTAATTTTAAGTCTTAAAATATGTTTTTCAGAACTTATAATAGTAATAAATATGTCAAAAAAAAATTAAATGGCTTTAAATAAGCTTATTCATAGAAACACATTTGATAAAATCAAACAATAACTACTTGTTAAATATTAAAACGATATCATAACAAATGCACTAAAATAATTGAAAATTTTGTTGATAGTGTTGAAGTCTGAGTA
The DNA here is from genome assembly GCA_022606485.1 of Agraylea sexmaculata. Taxonomy (NCBI): domain Eukaryota; kingdom Metazoa; phylum Arthropoda; class Insecta; order Trichoptera; family Hydroptilidae; genus Agraylea; species Agraylea sexmaculata. Next base: position 193,076 of record JAGTTH010000172.1, on the reverse strand, counting down.
GAATTCCATAATAAAATTAATTTATTTAATGTGATTTCAAGAATATTTTATTATTTAGTATACTTTCATTGCGGAATACTCACATCAAATAAATTTGTTCAAATGTGAATGTTTTAAATGAATGATTTTTATCATAAATATAGCTAATAATATATCCGTTTATTGTAATAGTTAATATCGATAGTGATAGTGAATGTGTATGTAATATGATATTATGAACGAAATACTTCAGAATCATATTTCGAAGAGGTGAGAATATATTACAAGTAAAGGGACTCATTTGATCGGAGTAGAGCGACGGGTTTATAATATCAAATATCTCATTCGTTTGAAATATAACATGAAGCATTTAATGTGGTTAATACTGTTTAGAGAAACAAGATATTATACAATGTAGGAGAAAACATGGTTGTATGTATCTGAACAGCAATTTATTGCAAAGGAGACTTTCTTAGAGTAGTCGTTTAATTCTTCAGGTCGACCTACTTTACAAACGATTCTCACTTACACATTTATAGTAGAAAAATTACTAAAAATAAAATAATTAAATACAGAGTAATAAAAGTAAGATAGAGAAAATAAATGACACAATACAACAATGTTAGTCGGAAAAACTTCAAGTCTTTTTCTCGTGTATTTCTTCGCCAGATTTAGTAAAAAGCATTACATTCACAATTCTTATAATGAAACACGGTGTTTCGTTTTACAGAATCACGACTTTAAGAAGTGAACTGCATTTTGCTTTCAATTCGTAAAAACCAAGAGCAAAATTCCCACTCGAATAAACGACGAAAAGTCTCTATTTTTAATTAGAAATTAACTGGTATTAAATCCTTAATATCATCTTATAATACGTTCATAAAAGTACTATACTGTACGTACGAAACATGTATTAAATACGAAATTAAGGTTTATTAGATTAATTATTGAGAGAAATTTGTAATTTAACTAAAGTATGTTACAGTAAGTAATTAATGTTTTACAACTCTATTAGAATATATTGGTAACCTTACTAATAAGTATTCTGAATATGGTGCTTTTTCATTTATCTTTCTTATTGAATTAATATGTATATAAAATATATTGGTAAAGGTGAGAATTCACATCGAATCATTATCAGAAATAATAAATATATATAAAGAATGAAACAAATAACAAAAAAAAATATTTTTCTTCTTATAATTGCTTATGTCATACCAATTTGTATACTTTTAAAAAATTAAATAATAATAGTGTAGGTACGTATATTTGGTAATATGTGTCAAGTTGTCAACGCAGTGATACATACATGTGTATTCCCAAATGATGATATTCAGCCAAGTATCAAATTTCGTGCATCGGTGATAAAATTAGACAACCGGACCGAATGATGAACGCATATTATATAATCTTAAATATTAATTTGCAATCTAAATAGAATGAGAAAACCTTAAAGTAATGCAAAAGCCAGAAATCGGTACAATAGTTATTCCATTTGGAACTGTCGACGACAACGATGCATTGAGAGAATATGCTTTCAGTGAATGTGCGATACTAACTAAAAGTAATATGATATTTCAATAAGAGTTAATAAATAAAAATCAAGATTTACTTAAAATGGAGTAGCTTTAAAAAAAATTAAATAAATGTAGGTATTGGTCAATATATTATGTATATATCTTGGAACAAAATACAATAATATTATTGAGCACATGATAATATTTAGATTTTATTGTATCTCAGTCTCTCTGTATGTTAAAAAAATATAAAAAATTAAAAGAATATAGAAAATATAGATAAATAGTGTAAGCTGTAGAATATCTGTTAGTGACAGTGTCAATGGAACCGCAATTTCCTCGCTGAAGGCCGTCAAATTTCACGCCTCGCAAGCCTTCTTGAACAAATTCATTTATAAATTCATTAATTATTATACAAATTCATTAATTATTATAAGAATTATAACTGATAAAATCAATGGGATGATGATCACTTATTATTATACGCATTTAAGTAATTCTTTGATTTTTTAACACATATATTATAAATATTTGATAGCAATTTATCTCCAAAGGCATCAAGATCATTTTAATTTGAAATTGTATGTGGATATTCAAAATGCAATTTTATTTGTGAAAATATTTTAAAGGGATTGAGGGATAAAAATATATTTCATTGCGCTATTAAAGATCACTAATAATTACAAAATTTACCGTTGCTTTCAATAAATTCTAACTGTGTAACAATACTATTTTTGCGATATTCTATTCTCAATTATTAAAAATTAACTCTATATAATGTTAATATAAAATATTTATCAAGAAAATCGATTATATTTGATAACTCAATCGTAAATGTTATATTCAGAGTCGTGAAAATAAATAAATAATTATACAGCCTAGACTTGAAATAACTGAGAATATTTTAGGTGGTAGTAGGATATCGTAAGAATAAGTAAAAAAATAAATATCTTAATAGGGGTTTTTGAATTAAGTTTGTGTTCCCATCTTGAAATCAGCTGTTTCTTTGAAAAACTAATATTTTTAATAAATATTTTTATTGTTGCGATACCCAATCACCCCCTAAAATATTATCAGTTAATTCATGTCCATCCAGTATACTATAAACGTATGTATAAACAGGATGAGTGTAATTACAATGAGACATTTAAGAGAGGAGAAGATAGGCAATTTTCCTACAGATGTAACTTACTCCATAAGCAACAGATAAACATTACACGCATTAATAAGAAAAAATCCCTGGATCAAAAGAACAAAGCGTTGAAAGTTTGCTTGTATAAGAAAGAAAAGAAGTTGGATTTAGGTGGAGGGTAAACGAGATCACGTAAAAAGCTAAGCCATGGTTAGTATGGAGGACGTAGGAGGCCTCATTATGAAGTAATGTTTGGGCGGCGACAGTTGGGCCTGATTATTATTGGACCAATAAATTGTGCGGGTCCGCTCGTAAACCGGGCCGAATTATTGACGACACCTGACCAAAAGGAGCCACCTTTGAACATAGACTAAGGATCACTAAACCTGAAAGAAGTCCACCTTGGCTAAACTTGCATATTACATAAAGCCACCTTCACTATTTATAAATCACCATCTCATAGCTTCCTCTCGATTAATATGCTTCAAATATTTAAAAAAAATATAAGCAGGTCAAACATTTTGTGGCTTTATGTATGTATGTATACATACATTACAATTTATTTATTCAGTTTTCATATTTGTAAATTGCTTTTTTATTTTATTCCCATTCTTTCTATAATTTAATACTATTATTCGTGTTAAATTTATATAAAACATTCTCATGTTAGTTATAGGTAAAAAGATATATATCCAGTCTATTTCCAAAGATGTATTGTTCTATCAATCATTGTAAAAACTTATGCATGATAAAGAAATTGTAATATATATTATACAGTTTGAATTTTATACTGATTGATATAATACATAATTATTATGAATTAGAATTAAGTGTACAGAGTATATAAATCTTTTTATTTTTGATTTTTATTTTACATGAAAGGTAAAACATAACATATTTTTATATATCATTTTGAAGAAAGCAAACATAATAAGAATGTTTCACTAACTTTTTTGTTATTAACGGCCATATTCAATATGATAGTATAAAAAGTGTGTGTGCGGTGCGTATGCGTATACACCAATACTACCAAGCTCTATTACAAACTATCTATTCGTACACACACTATCTGGTATTGCTCACTATCACATTAATGCGGCCGTAATTATTGTTTTTAAATTTAAAAGGTTATTCTTAAATAAAAATAAGGATCAATGACATTTATTAAAGATTTTAAATTATTACCAATTTAGTCTTTGTTGGAGTGAATTTTATTAATTTATTTATATACGCCCTGAATTTTTGAGAAGGTTTTACAAAATTTGTATTTTTTTATACACAAAAACATGTTAACTCATTGTCTGTCGGTGATCTTAACTATTACTAGTTACACAGGTCACCGACTTAATAATCAGTATTTACCTTATAATACAGGAAATCAGAGGAAACCTGGATCAAGACAGAAAGAAAGGGATTTTAATAATATTATTTTAGATCTCCTAGTAGTAATAACCGATAAAATTGAATTATAAATAATTATCTACAAATGCAGCTAAAATATTTAAAAGAATCTATTCTAGATATTCTATTCTATAGAATTCTATTTAACTGTTAGTTTTTTTCGATCCCAAGGATTAATAAAAAACATAATAAACGGTTAAAGGTAGCGGTTGGAAATTCTTAACGCAAAGTTTATAAAAACTAGCCCGGTGGCTTTTAATGTGTTTTTATTGTATTAAGAAGCTTCCCTCGAGGCAAATTGTTTAAAAATTGAGACCAGATAATGTTGTGAAGAAATTTGATATTGAACGCACCATACAATAAGAAAAAGTATTGAATGTGCGTGGGGATCGCAATAAGTAGATTTATTATGGGTTCCTGGCGCTGGAAATGAAATCGAAACAAGTGTTCCCCGGGAACGTGTCGTCTCACATATTGAATTCTTATATTTCCACCACAACAAAGTAAGCAATAATATAGAACCGAGGCAAAAACATTAAACGTGTCATATAACGTTTCATCGAACCACCGCATCGCCACAAAGATAGTACATTCACGTGTACGTATTGAAAATATAATGCACGGCGACGACGTGTCTAGCAATTAAAATATTAATAGATAATCAAGAGAAATGACGACTTGTTATGGTTTGAGAGGAGATCGATAAATTGTAGAATTGCTGACACAGACAACTCTGTCCTAGGTATAAAAATAATTTATCGTATGTGCATATATCACTGAGAGATATAGCCGAATGCCGCTGACATCCGCCGAATATTATCGAATTTATGGCTCGATCCAATTCTCTGTTCTTTCTCACCAGGAGAATTTAATGCATAATAAAATTGACTGTCATGAATTAAAATATATATAAATGACATAGTCCCAACTAAATATGACATAAACTGAGATGTAAAGAATATGTATGTGAATCTTTTTACTAACAACTAACATGAGAATTCAGATTTCTATTAGAAAACATATTTTAGATACAAATAAATTTGATTACTTGCATTATACATATGTATATTATAGAAAATAATTGAAATGAAAAATATTAATTAATGAAATTCGTTCATAAAGTGAAGCATATTTGGTTTTAATTACATTATTTTAAAGTTAGTAAATTATACCAATAATCACTATCATTTGCGGCATTTCGGACACCATTGTTGCTTTTACTTACCATTAATAAAATTAAAAAATAATTGGCATTTCAGTAAAGTTTTCTTTGTTTTCTAAAATCCATAGTATTTCACCTTTTGAATGAGTGGTCTGTCAAGACCAAAGGGCAGATAATGAATGACCTGTTCAATCTGTCCCTCACTATGTTTACGAAGAGCGATAATTTTTTTATTGATTTTTCTTTTATTTTCTCTTTATTCATGTTCCAACTAACAAGTGTTGCACTATCATCAAGGTGACTTGGGATCCCCCGTAATAGGGGTACTGCAGTATGATATAATAATATATGTATTTATATGTAAAATAAAACGATCAACAACCAAAAGCGTACGGTTGTGCGGAATAAATAAGTAGCCGGGTATCGAATAAATAATATCACCACACAAGTTTCTGAAAGTTATATAAGATCGTTTATTTGTAAGGATGTTTTCACCTAGCAAAAATATGAGAAAACAGTAAATATAATAATGTGTTTACGGCGAAAGCGCCAAAAGTTGATACAGGTGAGGCTCAGCGTCCCGGTCAATAGATCTACGTTTTTGGCAAAGAGCAAAACTGTTGTTATGCCCGAACCATATATAGAGTAGTGTGTCTTATACAAAAACAAATAATTCAATGGAAGCTGTCGGGTGGTGAGGGTGGATGGGGTGGCTTTTTATGGGGGGTAGAAGACGCCACCAAGTCTGCTGCTGGATGACATCTCCGTCCGTGTTTATACTCAACTACCCTTTATAATATTACGTTCGTCAATACGCATTGGCTACAACATTTATTATTTATTATCAATTAAGATCTGATTAAAATTTACAAAAAATCATACGGGGATGTTAATAAATCATACGAATCGTATCCATACAAAAAAATCTATTTTCTCAAATTTATAACATATTAACAGTATTATTAGATGTAAGCTTTAAATTATTTTTTATGTCTTTGTCTTTTTATGTCTATTATGTCTTGTGAATGTTGTATACTTGATAAATTCTGTATAAATTGTCCAATTACCCGTGATGATTTTGTAAAACGAGAAAAAAATATTTTGCATAGATATTGATTATTAGTAACTTTTTAGCCAAGGATTATATATAGTAAATTTTGTGTTTTTAGTCATGAATATCACATATGAGAGAAAATTTAAGCAAATTTCCTTCAAAAGAAACCTTTTATTGTCAGGTTCATTAACAGAGGTCAGTCTCCATCATACATATGTATTTGATTATTTAAAAAAATGGCATGTGATTTTTAATGTTTATTTTTACTATTACTATCTATTTGTAAGTGTATTTATTAAACAAATAAATTATTATTGAGGGCCACCTTAACAGTAATCGAGCTATACATTGATATTACTGTGAAAGCTAAAATTTATCCTAATCGTTGAAAAAACCCGTACATATTACGTACCATGTACTCTAAAAGAACTTGATGTGCGATAATAATAGTTTTATAGGTGTTAATAGCAGAGTGCATTTGTCGAAGCGGTGTTTGAAGTGAATACCGGCAGTATAAACGATCCGTGATGGTAATGAAAGAGTCAATTGTGTCCAATTTCAAAAAGCATTAAACAAGAGAGGGATGCAAAAAAATATGGGGAGTTCGTGCAGGTGTAAACCTACGCCAACGCAACGACATAATTGGTTTTGAGCCTCGCAATAAAAGGTGCCTAACACGGGTGCTCTTTTGACAGATTACGTCCAGTTAAGAGTGCAAATGTAAAAGCGATGCGATTAATTGAAATTTGCTGCAAATGGGGACAAGTAACAAGAAGAGAGCACTTTTAAATGAAAGCCGGAGACAGGACGGATCGTCGATTGTACACACATCCAGGACGACCAAATTAAATAGCCAAGCCCAGGTTCAATGCAATAAACTCGACGATTTGACTTAAAGCCAGTTTCGACGACATTCATTTATACCTTCAAAAGGATGGATTTCACTCTTTTAATTAAAAATGGTTCACGTTGCCATCGAAATTAGAAAATATATTTCGCAAACATGTTATCGAGATAAGATTATTAATAAAAGGCATATACGAATTATGAATAATCTCTTAATGGAATTCCGCTATTTAACAAGGCCAGAAAAACGAAGTCGATTTGTTTTTAAAGAGTATAAGCACTTTTAAATATTTATTTTCATAAGATACTAAATTATTATTTGATGATACTCTTGATAATAAGACATTTTGCAATACTCAAATTAACCAGCGTAATAGCTCATGCAAAAAAGACGCGTGGCTCAAATACTCTAGTCATGGGTTCGATTCCCGCCAAATTAAGTAAAAAAATGACAGATCGGGAATAATATTAATAAAATCCCAATCTATCATTTTGTTACAGGTTTACTCTGATTTCCTAGATTGTAGGTAAATAAAGAGGCGATTATTAATTCTATGACATGTGTAACTAGTAATAGTTAAGATCACCGACAGACAATTAATTAACACTTTGTTGTGTTAAAAAAAACAAAATTGGGTCGTATATAAAATATTAAAAAAAATAAAAATTCTTTTTTATTAATTACAAAACATAAAAACCTCTCTTGTCTCTTCTAAATTTATCAAGCCTTTTATACATATTCTTTTGTAGTTGGTACTCTTTGTTAGTTTGTTCTTCAAAGAAGGAATTACTAGATTTATCCACGTATTTCTGTCGCCCTTTTCTATTCATCTCAGTTAAAGATAAGATCTTAATACATTCTTACATAATACTATCGTAGGTTTATTAAATTGACAATTATTTTACACAATTCATTATATTAGATAATATTTGGAGGTGTTGAACCATGATTAAAATATTCCGCAGTGTGCGCAGTATTTTCACGAAGCAGTTTGGTGGTCGTAAAAACAAAATATTATGGAGGTATATTAACGTGGGTTATTAATAAGAGGTTTGTAGAGTCGCAGAATTATGCGCAGAGACCGACGACAAAAAGTGGCAGTTAGTCTCGCCATTAAGTTCTGGAGAGTATGAGCAAAAACACAGTTTGGTGACTGTGGCTTCGTAGAAAAAGACTAGACTAGAGAATGTAAATTTAACACATACATCGTAAACTCCACCAACGAACGTGAATGGCGAAGGCGTTTTCCAAACTCGCCATACTCAAATTAGCGACGACTAAACTATGGCCATTGAGCACTTACTAATACTTGTTGTACCACTGCAAATGACAAATGACCAAATGCATTCTTCATAATTAAATAATTAATTTTTATTTAAATCGATAAATAAACAAATACCATGACATTTTCCCTATAGACTAGGGCCCTTGTAAGGGGTTGGCTACTGAAGCCTTAACGGGAAAATACAGTAAAGTTGGTTTCCCAGACCACCCTACAGCAAGTCCTTTAATCTAGTTCTACCAAGTAACACCAGTGGACACTGTTTATGACAGCGCCGTGGATCAAACTCTAGAGTCTCACTCACGAGTTTGTCACACTAATCACTTAGCTAACCTAACTATAAGCGGCTGCCGATAGTTGGTTAGTTAATATATTTAAATACATTAAAAATAAACTTATGACATTACTTTAAAATTAATCTATTCATTAGGCGTGTATTAAGGTGTATATTAAGACGTCTTTTTTAGAATTTATATGTATTTGATTATCATCATTCTATTATTATCACCTCTGAGGTTATTATGATAATAAATTAATTTGGTTTATTATAAAATCCATTATGAAACATATATCTTTCATCTTTTTCGTGGATCACAAACAGAGGAGAACGTTTACGAGATTGTTATTGTATACGTAATCAATTCTCACGCGTTTATTCGATGATTGAATGAAAATATTGGTATTTTCTCCGAGAAAAGCGTGTTTTTCAAACACATTGATATCATAATAATATGGTATACATACATGTTGGATTGCTAAATTTGACATAGGGACTACTTTATGAATTCTAAATGACAAACTCATTTATCTGTGAGGAATAACCTTTTTCACCCATCAGCGAACGAATGCTAATAAGCTAAAAGGAGAGGCAAACCGAACAAGATTAACGGAGGCCATGCACGAAATGTATTTCGGCTTGGACTTGGCCAACTTCTACTCGTACCTCGGTCGACAGTCACAATGATTTATACCTTTAAAACTAATGTCTCGGAAAGCTTTTGATTACGACCGCCCACCGCCTATGGGAGGACGGGATCATGGGTGGAGTTGTTGAAACAGGAGATTGGAGACGCAAATTACAAGAAAAAATAACCGATCCCTAATAAAAGTGTGCTGTTATATTTTAAAATAAATCCAGACTATATTATAAAAATGTTCTTAAAGAGAAAAGGTCTGTCATGCTATTACTAGACCAGTTCAAGATTATCTTTGAAAATAGTTAAATACACTTATATAACTCTTAAATACGAAATTGCTTTCAAAACACTAACTACGTTGTTACGGATTGATTGAATTCAAACTAAGCTAAATTGACAGAGTGTCATCAAATGGACGACGGTCAATCACAATGAATAATCGTGACCGATTTATTCATTTATTTATTGTGTCGATTGTGTGTGGATTGTCGAAATGTCTCATTAAATATTCCCAATCATCGTTCCTGGCGGCACGTTTCATAATTTACAAAGGCAAATTGAAAATGGAGCTTTCACGTTGATTAGCTGGTTGGCACCGTACATTTTCGCCCAACGTCTATATTTTTAATGTATTGAATTTTTTATTCCATTGACAAAATTTGCATGACGAGAAATGGGCCTTAGATATTTTTATAAAGAGGCCACACTTTGCCAAAAAGGACAATGTGGATTGTATACATTTTGATATTTAACTTAAAATATTTTTGATTTTTAATTAACCGCATCGAACAGGCAATAAACAAGACAAATAAAAGTGTTGTTTCCGTGCATTTTAATTGGTAAAATTGAAATGTTTGGAATTTTGTATTTATATAATATCGAGTCCTGGTGCATCGATCAATGTATTTATTTGAGAGTGGAACGAGGGAGGATTTGATGAATATTTACACAACCCTGCCGCCCCCTTTCAGTGTGCGTATTCTCCTTTTAATTTGTCGGTCAAAGAAAGGAAGGAAGAGATGGGCGGTGGTGTGAGGTGATTCTTTATTTTTTGCGGATAATCGCGCCGCACAGGAAACGCATTTCGAGTTGAACTAGGAGAGGCGAATATAAATCATGGACAAGAAAAGGAGCGCCAGTTTTTAATCCGACGGTCCTGCAATAAATTAACGCGAAAATAGGGGGACAAGAGGATGCGAATAATTCTGCTTTTCCACGGTAATTCCTGACTCCAGTTTTACCATTGTGTGTTACCTGGACGACCCGACCTAAATGCTATTTGGGGCCTTACCCATTCTTACTTCATATATTCCTACTGTGAATATGTGACGTAAAATGATAAGGTAGTCAACTCTCACAGGATGCGTTTCATAAAAAATATTCATTATAAATGAGCATTTGGGACTATTTTACTAATAGCAATTTTATGATCAGTTCTATAAGGATTTTATTTCGATGAGTTACCAACACAAAAATGTGGGTACTTCTATTATGTGTGTTTCGCCAAATGTAATTTATATTATTTAATCAAAATATTTCAGTGCGAACATAAAGGCTTTTATTTCATGTACACGTTCAATATTAATATGCCCTATTAGCTCAGTAGAAGAGGCGTGACGTGAGAAAAAACGTGGTCGTGGTTTCAAATCCCGCTCAAGTAAAAAAAATCATATTAATAAAATCGACTGTCTTGATTAAAGTTTACTCTGATTTCCTGAATGTTAAGGTAAATACTGAGGAGCAGGCAACGTTGTTGTGTCTAAAAAACAACATTTGTAAAACACTCTCATTTGCTTTTTTTTTATAAATGAGCTTCTTATATTGGTAAGTTTTTGTTTTAATCAACGGTTGATTTGTTCTCTTATAATTCACTTCAGAATGTATTTATACAATTCATTTCAATAGTGTACATACGAATAGGAAAAAGAATGACACAAGTTCCTTTGTCAGACTTGGAGATCTGCAAACAGAATTTTAGAGGCGCAAACACCATTTGTCCTTTATCCAATTTATGGAATGGGTTCTGCTTCAGCCGTTGGGATAGATAATTTTTAGCCCGCATGCAATTTGCATCAGTGGATTTTAGGTGAAGAAAAAAAGCATGTGAGAGAAAGGGGGATGAAATAGGGGAAAGGGAGAATTAGGCGCCGGTGTCCCGGAAACCGGTACTCACTAGATAAATTGGGCATTCCTCCGCCTCTTCTCTTTCCCGGAACGATTTGCTTTCATATTAAGCAAATTAAAAAGAGGACGGGAACGACGGAGGAGGGAAATTTGCATTCGCTACGACTAGTACATACTATACGGCGTCGGTGCTTTTTTTAAATATAAAAAACTGTACAGTTTTTACCATGCTCTATTCGTCTTCTTTCAGCGAGCCGCTCTTGCATTAATCGGAAATTTACGGTATCCTTTTAACAAACTACCGCCTACACTGAGAAATATCTTTGTAACTTAAGTGTGATTAAATTATGAATGATTTACTGAATATTTCAACGATTTATAAAAACGCAGTAAGTATATAATGTGATTATTTTAAAATTATATATCATATACAAGTTCAATCCTCAGTAGTGAACTTTTATATATTAATATCATTGACTTTTTATATAATATAAATAATAACATAATTTGTTGGATAATTATTACTTTGCATATCTATAATACAGTGGAACCTCGATATAACCAAAGCTTAAGGTATAATTATCACAAATAAAATTAACAAAGGGATTGGAGTGTACTAAAGGGCAATTGAGAAATTTCTTTATGTCGAAGTTCTAGAGTATTGTTGGCATTTGTAAAACTTTGATTTATAATTTTTATTTTAAGTCCAAATCTGGAAACGTGCTTTTTTATCTTTATTTCTTGTCTTTGGTTATTAATTATTAAGTGTAAACATTATTTCAATCAGAATTAATATCATAAAACAAACAGGAAGAGATATTATAAATATATGTTTATAAAATTCTAACAGATACACAACGTACGTTCAAATATTATATATGTTCAAATTGTAATAAAATAATATATGTAAAACTCAATTTTAAGTAGATTTTCGAGAGGCGGCATTCGTTGGCACCGATAACGAAAGATAGAAATTGAATTTTTCCGAACCACTAGAAAACATGGTAATCCAAAATGTAATGGAGACTGTAGAGCTTTTTGGCGGACGATTGTGAATTATAAATTGTGAAATGTCGCAAGTATTTTCGGCACGCGGCCAGCCAGTCCGAGCGACACCAAAGCCGCGAACAAAGGGAAACTTCTATGACTGTGTATGGGTGATTGTGGGGTGTGTATGGGGGTTGTAATGTAATGTATGTATAAAGGCTGGGGAGCAATGTTGAGCCAAGTACTATGGCGAGACAATCGAAACCAGGGTGTTGGCCAAAATTTAATGACAACCGGTCATTACACACTCACATTCAATACCGCAAATTAGAATGCACAATGTAAAATTCACAAGTGAACGCTAATATAAATACAATATTCCCAAATACAGATATATTTAAAAAAAATATTGAACTAAATAAATGAAAGATGATATTATTTGAAATTTTAAATATATTCTTATAGAGTAATCCATTTCGTTAGTTGCGGGCCTACATTATAACGGGTTTTTTAGAGCGACTCGCCTAGATTCTGAAGGCGGTTAAGCTGGAATTTCAGCCTACATTACAATTTTATTTTCCTCGTCCACAATGATGTTTTTTAGATTCGGCACACAATGAGCTCGAAGCGTGAAAATAAATATGGTAGTGGTCTTTTCTCAATATAGTAAGCCAACCGCATTGCGATAAGGCCAAACACATGTGTGTACGAACCAACAGGCAAAAAACCAGTACTATTCAAAAGAAATCGCATTCACTACTCGAAAAAAAAATACTACGCAACACCGTGACAGTATGCTTTCGATGGTAAAGCTACTGGACGAACCGAAAAACGATTTTTTTGAAATAAAAAAATCGACATTATAGTTATGATGTTAGAATGAAATCGGTACTTCAAATTGCCACATTTAAAACCCAATCGTTAATTTGATATGAGATTTCAGTGTGTGTAAAACAAAGGGTTTGGGATCGATGTTAGAGAAAATTACGAATTTTTCCTTATTTACATATATGAAAATATTTACAGGAAAAATTGGGTATTCTAAAGATATTGAAAAATATCAGACAAACTCACTTTGTATTAAGTTTAAATCATTTAAGGGTTATTAAAAATGCCACTAAAAAGTGTACCCTGTATAGTTTTTTTATTATTTAATTTCTTTATTAAATATAATTTACATACAATATTGATACATTATGATTAGATACTAGAATATTATGTTTTAAGTCTTTTACTTATTTTAATACGGAGTACACTTAATTGAAAATTAAAATAATTAATGAGTCATAACATAATTTATGGGAAAAAATACAAAAACCTACTTGTAGGAGTATCCTATATAGTATTAAGAGAATTGTATAGATATGTGGTATTTTCATAAATGACAGGTGTTAGTACTTTTGGGATATTAAATAATTATCCACAATATAGAAAGAAATATAATATGTTTTGAAAAAAAAAGAGACGTACAACAAGTATCCACTAGTCCACTACAAATATATTATATATTTAAAAAAAAGATTGTTGTTTAATTCACGGACATAATTCAGTTTTAATCAACGAAAAAAATATGCGTGTGGTCATTATGAATGATGTTTTGATTTGGGAGAATATTCAGTATTTTCATATATGTGGAAGGCAACTCATTGTAGGCACACAGTAGCAAGGAAAGGAGTTAGAATTGTGTTGGGCAAATAATAAAAGTAAACAGCCAGAGCCAAGAAAGGAATTCAGGGCGAGGAGCCCACCTGAGACCGCCATATTTACAACCGGTCCTGTATTGAATCAGAAACGAGACACAATCTACGAGTACGAAACCACCCTATATTCTGCGCCCGTACGTGATCATAACCCTCTATGTCCACCCACTAATTTAATTATCATGCCACTGGCAAAAAAATAATATGTACAACTACAAAGCTCTTTGAAAATATAACACGACGGAATTGGATAGTTTGTATTAAATTTACATCTTAAAGAGCAGAAGTTTTATTGTATTTAATTATTATTTGGATATCATGGAGAATAAGTAACGTATACTAAGATTTACTGCCGTATTCAATAGAATAGTGGACTAAGAATTTGTTAGTGAGTCGTATTAAAACTTGGGATTCCCAGGCGTGCGTCGCCGCAAACGCACACCGTAAAGACGGTAAAAGAGTGACTTTGCTGTATTTTTCATCGGTTTTTTGTAAAGCTCAGACGAGGCATTAATTAACAAAAAAAACGATCATAAATATAGCTAAGTAAGTCTACTATCGTGTTTACGGTGACGTATACCTGGGAATCCATTACTTAAAGCTGATATTATTGGTATGTATACGAATAGATTAGAGCTTGTTAGCATTGGTATACACACATACGCATCCCACTCTCACTACACTAATTTATTGAATACGGCAGTTAGGTAAATAAAATCTTAATCTATCGACACATTTTTATATGATTTTATTTGTCTATACATATACTCCCTATAATAAACACTATAAGTTCGTATCATTCATCACAGCTAAAAATTACACAATTATATAAGGGATGATCACTTTAATAGTACTTGATGTGACGTCAATGCCCGCTGATTCCTTCATTGATAAGGGGTTGTCATATATTATCATACCATAATATCTCGTGATCTATTCATATATTGGAAGTGGCTCATTGGATATTGATGAGTTTAGAATATGAAAATATATAATATGGAGGGCGTCTAGTCATAAAGTGAACACCTGGTTTTCAGGCTAATCGTCGATGACGCTACCGCATTACCAGCTAATTAATGGCGAGGTCTTCAGCATCACCGCCCAGTAAGCTTCATATAATATTTACACTACACTGAACTATTAAAGAGACAACTACTTGGTAAGATGGTATATTCTAATAGTCACCGGAGCATACTACACCTATATAAAAATAATAGGCTGTAAAATCCATAACCATCACGAGTTTCACTCGGAATGACATGAAAGGTGTGACATTTGATGTTTCCGCTAGAGGAATATTCACGCCATTAAACAGGTTATTGGAGTGGTAAATTTTTGGGCAGCGACTACAGTCATATTGATGTATTCGTCTATATATTAAAATAATAACGGTATGATATATCTTAATAAAATAGTAAGGGTCAGTTTCTTCAAGTCATGTTAAATCGTGTGCTACGTGCCTAACAGATTGTATGAATTTCGTGTCATATACAAATATTCCGTTTCTTGAAATGAAACTCGAGCTATAGCCGAGCGGTTCCGATGTTTGCATCGCAGGCATTCAAGAGAACTTGGATACAGGCGACTCGAGCTGAAGCGACGCGTTCAGCACGAGACTGGAATGGAGGGGGAAATATAACACGAGATTTGGCTATAACACCTTGACATCGGCGAGCTAGTATTTGACAGTTGGTAGTACGAGCTACATCGTGAAGAAACTCATTTGGCGCGTAAATCGCCGAGTGACACTAGCTTGAGATTTAACACGACTTGAAGAAACCGGCCCTATGACATACGGAATCGGATTCTGACTCCACATTAAGATAACATAAATGGGGATGGGAAGAATAATGAGCGGGGTAAATTGCATTGTAGATTAATTTGCTGCTACAACACGATTATCATCATACATTTATTGCACTGCTAGAAAAACAATTTATTTATGGTGATGAACTATTTTTAACTCTAGCGTATATAGCTAACAATAAAACATCGCAGAGACGATAAATTAGTCGCGACTCTGTTCTGGGCCGGACAATAATCGACAACTAAAGCCAATATATCAGCCGATCGTAAATTGGACATACTCCCATTTACGACACACTGCCTACACAACATATTAACAATATAAACCACACAGTCGAGATGATAATATTGTCTACGAAATCAAATAAGGGAACACAAATCAGACGACGGGGATCAATGAGCTTTTATTGAAGTCAATATATTACAAATTGAACATGTTTTTTTACGTATAATCTGTACACTGACTGATTTTACTAGTACAATTGGAAATGATTACACGGAAAAGGGGAGTATCAATTATTTTAACGCTCCGATAAACATTCTACTGACCATCGTTGGTATCAAAGTTAATTGAAAACACCGAATTTAAAAATACAATATGCACACGTCAGAATATGTATATTTCAAAGGATTATTTTTTTATTAATTTATGAGTAATTCGTTTATTTTAAATTAACCATTACTACTGTGGTCATGGGTTCAATCGATCGATATACAAGTCGGGTAGAGCCGCTCTATAGGTGACCGGTGTAACTAGTAATAGTTAAGATTCTTAAGAGAATAAATTAACACTTTGTTGTATCGAAAGCCTATAAAGCAAAACGGCTTTGTTTGCTTCATTTAGTAATATATTTTCTAAAGAATATTGTTTATTCTAATATTTATATCTGTACCTACATAAAAGGTCATCTATGAAAGATGCGGTTAGTGACGACATTAATAAAATGAGCTTTAAGAAAACATTTAAAAATAATAAAGATCCAATTTGCTGAGAAAGTATTCAATCCTTTTTTGGATATTTTTAGAAATAAAAAAAATGTGGTTGAAACGAGGGACCTTAAGGGTGATATAAGAAATTGGTAATATGGTGTGTGTAATGGATATACGGTATTAGTGGGTAGTAATGGTCAGAGTCGGGTCGTCTGTCGCTGATTACCGTCGATAAAATCCTCAATAAATCACGTAATCGCCGTCAAAAATCACGCGTTTATCAAAGCCTCCAATACAACTTGTATAATAGTGCCTCCAATGACACACCGCAATATCGCACTCGTGTTTTAGATTGATTTACTATATGCATAATTACTAAATAAATTAATTGAATATGCGCTCAATAAATTGATTTATATTGATAAATGATAAATAATAAAACGAGAAAAATGTATAATTGTTTTAGTATCAAAAGAATACACGATGTTGCAATATCCAGATGCAATTTTTCTCACTCTTAGATAAGTCAACAATTATCAGCAATAACTGTTTTTAGATTTTATTAATATATTACGTGATAAATTGATAAAAAAATATTTTTTATTAAACTTCATATGCCGCGTACAGACACTCACAAATTGTATTAGTAAATGTAGTCGAAGAGTTTGGACGGCACATTCGTCAACATTTGCCTAGATTCGTCGAGTGTGTAGTGAATTTTTACTTTAAATTAAATCAAATATCTGATCATCGGATTCGAGTATTGCGTAATATTGCTAATAATTAAAATGGATTGTCGCGAATATTCGCACGAGTGTATGGATGCACCATTAGACTAAATCACCCAAATACATATAATCCAGAAAAACCAAGTAAACCTGGATCAATATAGTAAACGGTACTTTTATAAATATCATTCTTTAAAAGATTGCATATTGAAAAATAATCACACATGGATCTATAGTTCAATTAAATAAAAATTTCCAATATTCCCGGTTGGGCGAAATTAATTATTATCAGAATTTGGTAGTGTAGTAAACTAATTGATAAGAATCAAGATAAAATCTGACATGATATGTTTGAAATTTAATAGCAAGTGTCCTGATATATAATAAGTCACTATATTATATTGGATAACGATCACGACCGCAACATTGCCATTGCTGATGCTGGACACTACATTCACAATATCAGATTATATGCAAATCTGCAAATTTGAATGCAACACGAACCGATATATGTAGTTTTTAAAAATTGATCCCAGGTGTGTAATAATTGAGCAAATATCCAATGGAATAATAAAATAATTAAAACGATGATGTTTGAGAATTGTAGACTATTTGTGTGTGTTTAGAAAAACAGTTGAAACAAGCAATTTCAGCACCAATACATGAAGTGGATTTCCAGCGAAAGATAAACAAATACCTCATATAGACAATGAACAAATATCGTGGACTATATTTAAAATTAAAAAAATATAACTGCAAGAGAAACAGGAGAGTTTTATATGACTTTTACGTACGCCAGTATAATACGAGTATGAAAAAATGTATTTTTATGAAATAAAATCATTTTAACAAGGTCAGAATTCTATATTCTGAGAGGTTGTGTTGGTTACTTGTCCGATTTTGACAAGGGGTATACAATATTCAGGATTTTCTTTTTTATATAAAGACAACTAAAAGCTTTTTAATGGCATTAACATGCCAGGATAAAAGTGATAAATTGAATATTATTAATAAGTTGTATTTAACTGCAAGATGTTTTTTTAAGCGATGTATCAACGTAGACGCGTTTTCTTTCAATGATCGATACATTTTATTCACGTTTAAGCGTATTAAATATGATGGATTTATTTAAAAGTTACTGATAAATATTTTACGATTTTTCATAAAAATAATTCAGGGTCAAACACCCAACGTATGAAGGTTTTACGGGGTAAAAGAATGATGGCAGGTGGATGGAGACCGACATAACGTGCAATAAAATATGCCATAAACAATAAAATTTGCATTTATTAGCCACAACAAAGCCACAATCATGTTATAAAAGCAGCTGTGTAAAACGACCAAAGAGCTATTCTACGATGATGGCTTTACTAGCCCTTTTGCTACGCTGAACTCTCACGAGTGCAACAATTCACGTGTTTAAATTAAATGTATTACTGATCTTGCACCTGAAATACGAATGCATCATAAAACTACACATTGATGAAGGTATGTTGATTAGATTAATTGTAAATGAGTTTAGGGGTTGTGTTTGTGTATTTTGGTGGGTAAAATTGAGTTGACTCGGTGGTCGGTGATTAGAGGGGTTCAGTCCAGTATTATAGAGTAGTAGCATGAAGAAGTGCAATGGCAAAGTGTGTGAATATTCATGCGGTGGGCGTACACACTTTTGGGGTATCTACCTAGTCCACTGCAAATGACCAAAGTTACCTACCCAACAATGGGATGAACCATCCCCGATGCTGACAAATGCGATTGTTTAAATTTACGACCGCGAATTGTTCAACGACTATCCCTACTAAAGTTCGGTGTACTCTCTATTGTTCTAATTAAATACAATCTTACGACAAAAAGTTGTATCTAACTGCAAAACATTAGTAATGATAGATTATTTGATGAAAATAAGATTATTTTTTTTGTTTAAAATGTCTTTGATATTAAAGTGTAGGAATACAGGCGTAAAAGCTCAGGAGATTTGGCGCGTGGCTAAAAATTTGTGGCCAAATCATGGGAGATCGAGAATAATATTCCTCAGTAATTTGAAAAATATTTTTATAATAAGTAGTTTCTTGAGACCATGGGACTAACATGAGATATTGATTCTTTTCACCACTAATTTAAGTATTCTTGAAAACTTGTATACCATAAAAATCAGCGTAATAGCTCAAAGGATAAGACGTTACAAATACTGTGGTCATGGGTTCAAATCCCGCTCAAGTCAATTTTATTAATTGATTTGATCTATTATTAAAACTGGGAGATCGGGAATAATATTAATAAAATCCCTACTTTACTCTGGGGTAAATACTGAGGTGAATAATGACCTGTATAACCAGTAATAGTTAAGATCACCGATATAAAATCAATTAATAAAAAAAAATCTCAAAAAGTCCCCAAAAATATGACATCTGTTCATTAGTAGAACTCCATAATTTATTAATGGATAACAAAAAAAACATTCATCTTATTATTAAAAAAGTGTAAAACGGAGCTGGAAAAGTCTGGAATTGAAAATGAAATGAAATTATAAAAAAATATCACAACGTATCATCTGACCCATAAACATATAAGTAGATTAAAACAGATACCATTTAAATTAACATATTTTTAAAAAACGACAATTTTCAAAAATATTTTGTGTTTTATACATATTTACATAGTAATTTTATCACAATATGATATGAACTCTCAAGTTAATTAGAGGTAAAAAGATTAATATCTTCTATAAAAGCTAGGTTAGGAATTGCTAAAATGTTTTTTATATTCGATAAATCAAAAAACAATACATACAATTATTTTAAACGAAATCGATTTAAATATTTACATCTATTAGTGACATTTTTTCCATTATGGTATGCCTATAATTATGGTGCTAGTCCTGAAAAAATTGTATTATTATAAACGACAGTGCGGATGATGTATTTGATAGAAAATGATCAAAGGTAAGTTATGAAATATAACATTAGAGAGAACGTCGATTACGGTTTCGGCAATATTAATATAGCAGACGGAAATAAGATATATTATGAGCGAAGACTTTTAATAAAACCACCGCAAAGGGGATATTTAATAATATGTGTTCTTCGTTCAACGTGAAAAAGCTATATCATACATATGCAATGTTTGCCGAAATATCAGTATATGAGAACGTCCATCGCAAAGAAATTTAAATTGTAAATAGAATATTTTATATGTGCTTCTAAGAGATACATATAGCGGGTATAGTTAGGTTCAAGGGGAAAAAATCTTCCAACAATATGGCGAAAGTAAAACGGACAAAGAGGCACGTAGTAAAGGGTTACATTTGAACCAGGAGCAGTTATTCATGGGGATAATGACCGAGAAATAGACCTTGAAGAATGCAAACGATCGGAAACTAGTGGATTGAAAAATCATAAAGCGATTCTACAGCCAAATGCATCCGAGTGCAAATAAATGCCTTAAACACCAGAACTACCGTGATGTCAATAAACTCACAGGAAAAATAGGAAAATAAATTAATCATATTGAAAAATTTGATCTATCTCTGATAAATTTAAAAAAAAGGTGATAGACTATTGTGGCAGGGAGATCAAAAATAATTTTAATATACACGCCGTAGGTCTTCTCGTTAAATTTACTTTAATTTCTTGGTTTGTAGAGTGAATACTATGGCGATTATTATGTCGCAATATCAGTGACCTGTGTAACTATAATAATAATTTAAAAAGATCGTCAAGATGTGTATATTTAATAAAACAAAAGATATTTTAGGGATTGTTAGTGAAGAAAACAACAAAAAATATAAAATAATTACTCTGTTTAGCAATTTTCCTAATTTATACAGATATAAAGTAATATATTTAAAATAAATCCACTACGAAACGTTAGGTAGAATTTAGATGAACTGGTCTACATTTTCCCAAAGGTACGATTTATTATTACAATATATATTTGTGGGTCGGCCTGGGGTCTAAATTAATATTCATGTTTGATTAAACACTCAAGATATAAATAATTAGTACATTAAGAGAATTTGCATTGCTAATTTGTAAAAAAAAACCTTAATTAGGTACAGTAATCACACCCGATTGCTGTAGGATAATTCTTCTATGAGTCTATAGATTTTTTTTATATTTGCTATTCTTCATCTTCTTTTTATTTTGTAAATCATCGTAACGCATTAGATTATCTACAAGATTACGATGGTTTATATATATGTGTGTAAATTTATTACAAAACCCAAATTTTATTAATGAAACACACTAACGGCTATATTAAAATAAATTGATCAGTGAGTTTTGTTTAATTTTAAAAACTGATTTTATTAGTCGAATTCCTGGTGCAAATGGCCGATTGTAGTAAAAGTATGGATTTGTCAGTAGCCAATTAGTGCATGCATTGAACAACCGCCCCCATCGATTGCACCCCTTAGGTATTATGCGCCCCCTAACGATCCACAGCACAATTTGATTTCCAATACAGCGTGCGAAAATTGTTTTGGGAATACCGTAACTATCGCCAGTTTTACTACTTTCAATTTTATCACAAGCTCGCCGAACGATTGTATTTCATAGTAAAACAATTACGTGATTTAATGATCGAAAACGGAAAACAACATAATTTGAATCATGATTAAAATTCCAAATATAATAGTAGGGACAGCTCTTGAAAATATGTATATTGATTACCCCATGTATATTAAAATAACTGCGTGGTACATCCATAAGGTCGTTAATATTTAGGGTGGGTTGGTGGTTTATTCTGTATTAGTATTCTGTGCAGCCTTAATGACTTTACCTGTGCTGATTTATACCAGGTGTACACGTCTCGCTATGTCGCATGCTTTCTGAACACTCTCATATATCAACCACTCTTACATTTAATTGATGAAAACACATTATTAAAGGGAAAAATCATCATACATTAATTTAACAGAGATTGATTTTTATGCAATTTTTTAATAAAATACATTTAAAAAAATAGAATCGATTTAACAGAAGAATTTCAATTTTATTCATGTCGAACATCAGTAAGACTGATACACGTACCGAAGGCATGGCGCTCAAATGCACGTAGTCAAGTAGAACCTCAAAGACTTTTAAACTGCGAAAAATAATAAAATACAGCTTTGGAGTTCAGAATATCGAAAAAGAGCCGGCTATGATAATAAATTAGACGGAGCATGCAGAAAGTATAATGAAAAATAAAGTATTATGATAAAAAAAACTAATTTCTAATTAACATATTATATTGGAATCGTACTCTCATTAAAAAACTTCAACATCATTGTTCTCATCAAAAACGTTTAGTAAAAAATTAGCGACTAAATTATTTAAATATATTAACCCTTTATAAATATGTATACTGGGTTCACTTTTCATGGTGGTGGAATAATTGAGAATTTGTTGATCCATATTAATCCAAAATAAAAGAGGTTTGTAGACTTAACGATACTCAAAATATATTTTTAAATAGCGTAAAACTGTTGAAAAAAACATTTAATATTTGAGCCAAATATTACATTCATTGTGTCCTGGAACCAATGGCTATAAAGGCAGTTATAATAAAAATGATATTAAACTTTTTCATTAAGAGGTTGCCAGATTACTGATGTACTAGAGTAGTAAGTTGTAATAAACTGAGATGTGGAAAATCAATTATGCATAAATTTATGTGGTAGTATTTTCCAAATGTCCTTATACCTTTATATGCCCTTTTGTGTGAATGCAGCACAATGTCAGAGAAATCGTATTCGTAGGTGTATGTAGCCGAATGAAATATGTGTCCAATATCTAAGCAGAAGTCGCACTAATATAATGGTGGAAGACATTGTACAATCTGAGAGACAATACCTTTCTACGGTAATCTATGCGAAGAAGAGAGACTACGACTCCTTGTGGTCACACTCTAAGATAAATGACCGATAATATTCTACACCGACTTATGGGATATTCAAGACAGAGGGATTACTTGATATTACCACTATATTGTTATTTAATGGTCGTCAATGCTATATATCAAGTCGAAGATTTTGCTTGGAACAGCTCCAAGCAATCATATCACTAAAATAATATAAACCTACGTGTATAATGCGAAAACAGATTGAAAATTCTCAACTAACAGTTAATACGAAATAGTTTTTTTGGGTATATAATTAATAATTTAATTTTGATAATTTGTGTTTTTATATATTAAAGCAACAAGTTAAATACTATTTAGTGAATGAAAATATTATGGAAATAAAATTTATATTCAACATTAAATTATTTATTTAAATACATATACATAAATTATAACCATCGTAACCTTACAGATAATCTAATGCGTTACGACGGTTTACAAAATAAAAAGAAAATGAAGAATTTAAAAAAACTATAGACTCATAGAAGAATTCCTTCCGTAAACGGGTGTGATTAGTGATATTGTCTTTCTGGGCATAATTAAAATTCGACATTTGGACTAGAAACATAGGAAACAATAGTTGATAGTAGAACAATAAAGAAGATGGATAACTTTTCAAAATATGGTTAAAAAGTTATTATAAAAAATAATGGAATAAGTGAATAGGATTTATCAAACAATTATTTTCAAAATACAGGCCAGCCAGAGTGAAACGTTTTGCGAGAATCGATTTTTTAATTTGACCTTCATTGTGTGTTGGTATTGATTTTTAAATATTATACGAAAAATAATGTTCGCTTTTGTTTTTTTAATAGACGAAAATTGTAAGACTTGAAATAAAAAGTGCTTATGAAAATATATTTATAATACGGAAAAGTGCGAAATTGAATGGATTGATAAGGGATGTTTTACAATAGTATTACTCATTAGATATTTACGTGGTGTAAAAGGACTAAGCTGGGGTAATAAATCTATATGACTCATTTCTGTGTATGGCCTTAGAAACTAACATATTATATTTTCTTGATATTGGCCACGGAGGTCACCATTTTATTAACATAATATTTATATTATGGAATAAAATAAATATATCATTTTGAAAATTAAAACAAAAATATTTTAATGTATTTTAGAAAATGAAATTTATTTATATGAGTTAAAAATAAGGTTTAACGGGGGACGATCTGTGGCTGGTTTGTGTCCGGTATAATAAATTATTCCCGGGGAGTCGAGCCGTC
Source organism: Agraylea sexmaculata (assembly GCA_022606485.1). NCBI lineage: Eukaryota > Metazoa > Arthropoda > Insecta > Trichoptera > Hydroptilidae > Agraylea > Agraylea sexmaculata. The sequence continues at coordinate 168,389 of JAGTTH010000172.1, read as the reverse complement.
GAGTGCATGAAGCGGATTGCGGTGTTTGTGTGTAAAAATGTAAAATAATTAAACGGGAAGTCCCACATGAATTTTAAATGGGCAAAGACGAGGGAATGACAGCAGACACATCCCGATTCTGGATTCCCTTATGTATTCTCCCTGGTGTGTTAACGAGCCCGTTTGATCTGCATGCGGCCCACGTGCCATCCGGAAAAGTCGATTAAAAATATGCCTACGGCCAATATGTATATCTACTGCAAGCGGGTCAACATCTGTCGGAAATTACCTTTTAATATCCAATATTGCCTTATGCAAACCTCTTGTTCCAAATATATGTCATATTGATGAGCTGAATAATATTAAATTCTCACACACCGCACCCGTTATGGAATAATGTCATAAGGTTCAAAACACGATTTTACAGGAAAGAGCTTTGAAGTTTTCATGTTCTGTTTTTCAAATTTATTAGCCACAATCACACATAACTTTTGGTATTGTCTGATTCACATTGGACAATTTTTGCCACATTATTTATAAAAAACGTAAAATTTTTATATTTACCTACTAAAAATGTTATGACACTCTTCTTGACCGAAGAGGTATAGATCGTATAATTTGCATTTGTTCCTCTATTTATAGATAAATAACATAAAACTGAAAATTTTAGATATTATCGGTAATTTTTATTAATGAATTATTTTATAAAATCAATTAAATTTTTTTAATGATTATATCCTTCACTTTATTACAAATTTCTTTATATTACACTATTAAAGGTTATCATGATAACCATTATAAGCTAGGAGGAATATTTTTATTTACAAACAAAAATGAGGCTATTAGTTAAGTTTTACAGTGAGCTGGGGAGAATAAAGGTTTGGTTAGCTTGAATAAGTTCAATTATTACTGTTTTATGACAGTCTTACTGACTAAAATGCAAAAAGTACCAAATATCAAAGTGACCCAGAGGTGCAACGCAAAAACTAAAAGAGGTAGAAATATGACACTTGGGAAAATCGATGCAGCTCAATTAATAGTATTATATGACACAATAAAAAAAATATTTTTCAACATTATGACAGTATTCCGTAACGTTTGCGACATATTCAAAACTGTCTAAATCTACCCCGGCGTGTTTACCAACGTACGTGTTAATGAAAGACATTTTATTTTTGCTTTTAGTGATACATTTTGTGTATGAAATATCCAGAATGGGCCTAGAGTAGGAGTATACAAACATGTTTGTATAAGGTATTAAAGGATGCTATACTCAAATGTGTACATACTATATGTACACGTGAATACATACATACATGAGGGATGGGATTCGTTATCCTGTATAATTTTATGCAAACCATCAAACCGATAAAACCAAATTTATGCCAATATTCTCTGGATACTATACAAAAAAAAACAACCCGCATTTGCATTTTTCCCTCATTAAATAAGTAAAATTTGTACTGAATAATTTAGCATAAAATTACAACTAATAATAATGGATTAGTGGGTTTTCCCAAACGACGGAGCATGTTTGTGTTTTCTGCTAAAATAACCACTACGTATATATAATATGCATGTTATAATAATTCCTAGAGATTAAACTTGTAGTCATAATATTACAGTCTCTGGATGCTTCAAGCAGCAACAATATATACTGTATATTTGTGTTTTAGTTGGTTGTAATGTAAAGTAAGACGATTCCATTGCAGACGGAGAACACTTACTAGTACTGGTCTGTGGTCAGTTAAGGATGTGGTCTGTTGAAGAGAGGAAACTATCCAATATAACCGCAGGGCTATACATTTCTACAATGATATTAACATCTTGAACAAACTGATAGGTAACCGGGATTTATTCATCAAGTAAAGTACGAGTTCCCCTGCTTTATGTTGCATAATATTAATATGCTAGGTAGTAAAGGGAAATAATATTTATATAGCTTTGTAGAGTATAAAATTGAACGATCTGTTGAAGAGAGCTCTCTAAGAGTTTTATTTGTAGCCTACGATATCCAACAGTCTGGCTCTCTTAAGCCATATTGCATCCACCACTAGCCACATTATTGTAATTTAATGGCTACACTAAACAAAACTACAAAAGCTTCAAGAGTCAATTCAAAAAATGTGTCGCTGAAAGCTACGACTTTCAAATTATACTAGAAAGAAAAATTTCAAAAAAAACTTCCAAAACCGAATATTTTAATGATAATCACCGCTTGGGGGCTGCTTCTACCGTTCGTACTGTTTATCTGTCACTTGTCATCTTTCTAATAACCTCTGTCTTTCACTGAATATGTTAAAGTGAGTCATTAAAAATTGCTTGATATATTCAATGACAAATAATATGTCACTGTGTAAATAATTGATGATGTTTTTGTAAGAACAATTTTGTTTCTCTCGAGTATCTGTATTACAGGTGGCCACAGCCCTTTTATGTGTGAAGTTTATGTATAATATGCACATGCATAGTAATGATGACCACGTTCCAATATATGAAAACAATACCCATAACACTTTTATGGTTAGTTCACTGCTAAATTTCTTTAAACACCACGATTACGAATTAGAATTCTACAAACATTGAAATAATATATTATATCGATAATTAAATAGATCGTTATTTACGACTGGGGGATGGGAAATAATATCGATCTAATCTTAAACGATCATCTATTCTGGGTTACTTTTATTACCTATATTGTAAGCTTTATTTGAGGAGATTATAAAAACGAATTACACCAAATATACTTAAAAAAAAGCCTTTAAGGTACATGAGACATTGAATAAAATAAAAAAGGTATTATAAATCATCAATCAAATGCTTTATAAAAAAGCTCCCATACCCAAATACGACTACTTAAAGCTGCCAGACTGTCGGATTTATACATATATGGTGTAGAAAGACGCAGTAACGGTAAAATTTTATTTCACGTAATATATCCAGTTACAAAAAATCAAAGGAGCATATGCCCGATTAATTGATAGTAATAACACAATTTATTATTGGCATATGCATTTGAGTATGGATAGTTTGGTATTGAGTTTATGGGATATGTAAGGCCACTAAGTCCCATAACGGGCCTCGGTCTTGCAGACGTTATGGTGATCCAGCGGCTCGGACACATGATTGGATTATATTTAAACACCAAGACGAAGGCTGTAAATCGATTATACCAATATTCTACACCATACAAGGTATCCTTTCCAACCCTAGCACGTTCGTACTGACCACTCGTATGAAGAATCATATTGGCACTATAAAAGTTTACGATTCAAAATGTGGATGCGTATAAGTACAATGTTAAAAGTATTCCTAATTTAACTAGGTTCTATTCAAATACGGTATGTATTGATAAATTGGTGATATTTAGAATGGTATGGTTATCACAATCAGGTTGTAGAATATAAATCACTTACACAATAGATCGGTGGACAATGCAGAGGCGTCGCGATGCCGACGGCTACACATACGTTCCCATATACAAAACCTGGACATCCCAATGGAACTCTGCATACACGATAATCGGATTTGATATTCAACAAATCAAAACACGACTTTAAAAAAAATCTAAATCAAAGTTTTCAGATAGTACAACATACGTGCACTTAATATCAGGGATAATTTTGTAATTGATATTGATTACATTATAATAGTTTTGATGATTAACCGGCCTAGTTTCACACGTTCCATAAAATAATTATCGCACTAAAGCACTACCGTTGATTGATTAATGGCTTAATAATGGCCGGGGTCTATGCAGAGATTAGGTATTATAATTATGATGAAAATAAGGTGACGAGTTATTTTCGACACAAGAAACAGAATAAAGACTTCACTATATAACAACATGTAAATTAACTTCCTAATGTTAAGATTCTCCATAACGTGAGCTGATGAGGAAGTCGCGTGTTCCATGTCGAGGGAACCTATGCAAATTGAGATTTTGCAAAGGTTGCAGAACAATTTTTAAGCTTATTTGCATCATTGCCGTGAATTACAAAACGGTCAATAATAACGACCGTATAGTACATTTAATATTATATATTTCTTGCCATAAATCAAGTTGCATTTTATTTTTGATTAACACTGGTGTAAAACATAATGTTCTTTTAATATGCCGACATACGAGTAGGAGTATTTCCACTTAGATTAAAAAGCAACTAGCTGATTGAGATAGTTACCACAAGAGTTCGAAATTAACTATTTCCTTAATGAACGTAAACGTTATACGTATTATTGATGGCAATAATTAATAAGTAGAAAAAAAAGTTATATTAGGGTATAGTAAGAATAATTGAGAAAAAAGTACTATTATAATCATTATATTTTGTATTAATTAAATATTTTAAAATTAATTAAAAATATTAATAGTGCTTTTGGAATCGAGTTTGGGCCACCATCTAGGAATCAGCTGTTTCTGTGAAATACTCAATAGTGACTGTTGCTAGTGTATTGTGTCTGTAAAACGTAATTATTATTATTTTATATTTTTAAATAATAAAAAAAATTTAACAATATGTATACAAATAGTAAGTTAGTTGATATGTATATTAAAAATTATATTTTATTCTATGGTCACAAAAGAATATTTTTTGCAACAATATTCAAATGATAATAAAGTTAGATATTATTAATAAATATTTAATAATTTATAGGGAAATATTTTTTTAACTTTATCACAATAAACATAAGTATATTATTCAGTCATTTAAGTATTTATTCGACTATTGTATAATGTCAAAAAAATATTTAAGTATATAATAAATACAAAGAGGGTTTTTTTTTTATTAAATTTTGAATATGTTAATGAATGTAATAACCAGCGTAATACCTCAGGGGATAAGAAGCGTGGCTACAAATACTGTGGTCATGGGTTCAAATCCCACTCAAGTCAAGAATTTTTAAATTGATTTGATCGGTTATTACGACTGGGAGATCGGGAATAATATTAATAAAATCCCAATCTATCGTCTCGATCCAGGTTTACTCTGATTTCCTGTATTGTAAGGTAAATACTGATTATAAAGTCGGTGACCTGTGTAACTACTAATAGTTAAGATCACCGACACAGTTAGCACGTTGGTAACTCTCAAAAAGACCCTTTCTAAAAATAAAAGCTCCTCTGAGCGTAAATAAATAAATGATTTTTTTTCATATTGGCCATCTCAAAAATGTCTAAGAATTATATATGGACTTTTTTGAATAGCATTTACATATTTTATTTACTGTTAAAAACTAAATATTTTACCAGGACTTGGTCATGAAATGGCAATGACTATATATCAAATACAAAATGATTAAAAATTGCTTCTTTATTTTAACGCTTCATTGTGAGCAAACTCTCTCTCTTTTTTTTATTGAAATACTTATAATAAATCATTCACGTGTCTTAGTGGAATTAGGCACGTGCAACAAAGCATACCAAATTCGTATTAACGTGGTATGATATACTGTACGACATTGCTAATTAAAAGAGTACATAGTGCATGGGGGTTGAAGCTGGATTAAGCAAAGTAATAATCTAAAATGATCATACATAGTAAGTTCACATATACGAGGTTAGAGATAATAATAATAAGCAGCGGCAGAGTGGTGCAATATTGGAAGGGTCGGAAAGAGAGGAAGCAGGAAAGTGCAGCAATGTTCAATAGAGAGAAGCAGTCATAATGGCGGCGAAACGAACCTCTAATGAAAGTGTAATGTGGACAGTCCTGCAATTATTACAACTTGGGACACACAGGGGGAATATTTCAACACTTCACTCCAGATATATACATACTGCAAATAAATGATTCAAACAATCAAGCTCAAACGACCGACCTTAGTTATTACAATATTTAGTTTTCACTTCCATATATTGCATTATTTCAAATTAATTATTTTTGTGTATATTCATAACCAACCTACGATTCATGGGTTGCTTTAAAATGTGAAGAAAAATAAATAAATAAACATAAAACTATCAAGCAATGATATCGTCATACAAATCGTTAAATGACATTCTGTTTTAATCAAACCTCATCCAAGAAGGTGAAAAAAAAAGGTTTTGATAGCTCACAATCGTAGAGCTTTAAATTTTAGGATATTAACAGAACAATCAGAATAATATTAATAAAATTTATATTTTTGATAATTTGCTTTATATTTTCAAGAATATAATATTTGATGTATGATAAGTATAGGTGTATATCACATATGTTTTTGTATAAATAACAGAGAATTAAAATAATAAAGATCATTGAAAAGCTCGAATACGACAAAACACTTCATTACACCCACCTGGACTAGGTCTGGTTATAATAAAACATAATACAAACAAAAAAATTATAAATTATGTACCTGTGTTATGTACTATTTAAAAAAATATTTGAATTCATTAATATTTATTAACAATTATACCCATTTTAACAATTCGTTCTAATATGTATATATTGAATAATAACCCTAAAAAATATACTTTAATATTGTAAGAATATTTTAGGAGTAAAGTTTAATTTATAAACAACTTTTTGACTGTAATTTTTGTTTAGATGAATACGCATTGGATTAAGTTATATTTCCAAAAAAAAAATATAAATAGAAGTTACGACTCACCCGCATGTCACAAGACTAGTTAGAAAATCCATCAACTTAATCGGCTTACCTGAAATTAATTAAAAATTACTTTAATATACATATAAAAGTTGCCCTATTCGTGTATTGATAAAACCATAATCGGATTAAAAAACACGCAGCATGCGAGTGAAAAAGTTTTATCAATAAACATTGACACCGACTGTAAAACTATTATTCTAAATGCGTTTCAGAAATAGCGACCCAATTGAAATAGGAATGAAAGAGTATATAATGAATTGAAGGTTAGAGGATAATCGAGAATAGGTAAGCAATGCATCGGACATATTGCCATGGACAAAGACAAACGAGGCTGGTAATTCGGCAGCTGGGATAATGGCGTGTACTCAACGAACCGCAATTACTATGGGACAGAAATTTCATTAGGAAGACTCAGCCACACAATACAGTTTAACTAACTTGAGTTGGCCTTTAAATGACAAAGATCTTCTATACACCGATACATCAATGTGCACACATAAAAACAGTCCAGAAGAGCAGTAACACAATCTGAAAACGTTGCATTTTATATTAAATATTTCGTAGAGTAATTATTCAGTGGTGTTTGTATACTTTATCCAGGCTATCTATCAAAGGGGTGTGACTTCATCTTAGAACCAAACTAAGGGTGTTTCCGTTAAGAACACATATTAACTATGTAGAGACCAGCAATTACCTAGTGGTTATACAAGCCCAAACCAAACCTCTTACATTATAAATGCAACCGTATTATTTTGGCTAATCATACAAGACGATATTATCACTTAATTGGACATTGAAAATAAGTAACAAATATTTAGTTTTATAATATAAAAAAATCATTTATGATAAATGCACTTGTATGTCCTGCTTTTTTTGAATAAATTAATATTTTACATTGTTTTATTTGCTTTTAGATAATTCATAATCATCATACACCTATTAAGGATATTTTTATATTATTCCAATAGTTAAAAAACCACTAAACTATGAAGATGATTATGTGTTACTTTATCTAACATGTTTCTACAAATAAATATTTTTTTATGCACACAAGCTTTTTACAAGTTTTGGTTTTTAAAACACAACGTGTTAATTAATTATCTGATCTTAACAATTGCTAGTTACACAGGTAACCGACTTAATAATCACCTCAGAATTTACCCAAAAATCCAGGAAATCAGAGTAAAACCTGGATCAAAATTATATTAATATTATTTCCGGTCTCCAAGTCGTAATGACAAATCAAAATATTTTATTTTACTTTACCTGGATTACAGTATTTATAGCGAAGTGCCTTATCCACCGAGCTATTAGGCTGGTATTATAATTTTATTTTGTACCTATTTTAAGTAATAGTTTCAATTCAATTGAATGTAACATGAAAAAAGGTTAAAGTATAATAAATAATAATATTATATGTTAAGCCTGTGTAGTTGATAAAATTGAAGAATCATGGGAAAATTGTGTTGAAATAGTGTGCAATATAAATTGAAAATTATACGTGATACATGCAATATCGTATGGTGTGCGAGTATTCAACTGAATATAATTAATATCTAGATAAATGAACATATAAAGCGGGTTAAGTATTGAGTTTTCAGGTGAATGGGGTGGTATAGGTGTTCGATAAATTTCAAGGGTCGCAGAAAGGCCTCATGGCGAGGGTCTTTGTCTTCTAGGAACGTTATCATCGGGCGTTACAAGGTCTTATAATGTCACACCATCGTCCAATTGCAACCCTTCTACTCTACTATGCTCAACGTTTCCAAGTTTAATTAAAAACGGTGCCATGTGCTACCCAAAATTTCAAAGTATGTATGTATACAATTATTCTCTTTATTTAATTAGATCTTCTTCTTCAATGATTAAATATGACTTTTATCATTATTAACGATACGACTAGTTGCTCTTTAAATTATTTTAAAAAATACCACAAGGTGATAAAAAAATATTCTTATAATTGGAATTTTAATGATTGGCCAAATTAATTTTATATAATATCCAATTACGATAAAGATTAGAGGATATATATTTGAGTATTTTTTTCGAAGTGGTTTTTATTGATAATTCTTATTATTCAGAAGTCTCCTACCTAGTTGTACATTAATATCATAAAAAACGGCTCAAACCTATTTAAAATTTGAGTTGAATATTAACCTTATTATGAAAATCGACTTTTTATTTGTAATGTGAGTATTAAAGTCGAAAATGATTTTAATGGTTAAGAATCGTATTTGATACTAGGCAACTCATTTAAATAAATATTTATATACATTGCCAAATTATATAATATTTACATATTTATTTATGAATATGGATAAATACACCGAATCGAAGTGCATTAAATTAAAATTAGCTTGAAAAAATGTAATACCACATGGCTGATACGGGAATTGAACCAAAGCCTTCAGTAGGCACTGATTTAACCCGCTTACTACTAAGCTAATCAGATAACTGGTATATTTGAAAATAATTCACTTCACATCTAACACACCTGAATTCTTATTTTTTATCAAGCACACAGTGTTATCTGGATTCCGATTTAAAATATAAAATAATATGAGTTCTAATACAGATAAATATTATAAATATTGATTTCCGTTAAGCCACCGTTAAATATGATAAAATATTTTATTAATAATCAAAATATTTTTTAATTCTGCATCTTTCCTATATGTTTTGTGTACTAGAAGTGCTATTGAGGCTATTTTTTCGTTTAGAACAAGTAAGAAAAAACATTGTTTGATATTAGAATTCATAAAAATGCAATGGGTAGTTATATATTAAAAACTCCACAGTTATTATTTGATTTTTTATAGATCAGAGTTTATTATTTATAAAGGGATAAGTGCCCTCAATATATTGTCAACGATAAAAGGTGGTGAGTACACCCTATATATAGTCATCGTTTTTGAGAAGCAGATTTACGAGAGACAGGGTTTAGCAGTAGAATAGGGAAGGTAGGTCACACTTGCAGCAATGTCACGAAGAGCAGGTGAAATAATGCTACCCTTCCTTCCTTCACACTGAGCTGAATATGGGGTGGAGTCGTTTGTCAGTATTAAATTTCTGACGAGGGTCTATTATTCCAAGGAGAAATTTAGTGGGACACCGCTACAAGTGGGGCTACGAGATACTGCAAAATAACTATTCAAAACTACATTGTATTATAATATTCATTCATACAAAAAACGATTATGAAATAGGATGGATTCATTTATATATTTTGATTGGGGAATAGTGGTTATAGTGTGATGTTAATGGTAAAGGGATGTGATTTCGAACATCCAGTTAAGGGTGGAAAATATTGGGCTATCTTTAAAATCACATTATGGAGTTACGCGTAGGACAGACGAGGAAGAAAGTGAAGCCAGCCCACAAAATGCAAAGGGATAAGAAACGGGATAGGTAATAATCAGACAGGAGTGGGCCATTATTGGCCTTCTTGACGATGCGAGGGTGAAACGGGCCACAGCAAACAAAGGGTCTGTAAACCAGGTGAGATAACCCACAGTCAGGGTTGTATAACATAAATTCGCAATTATACTATTGTATTTCATTTAATATGAAAATATTCTAAAAATATTATAGATTTTAATATTCAGATATCCATTCAAATCAATAATTCAGATATCTAGATACCCATAAAAGGCACATACGATGGGATAGTAAAAAGGTAAAATTTAGGTACCTACATAAATAAACATATGTAAAAGAAATAGTACGATTTCAGTATAATTTTATATTGATATTAAATAAATATGAGATTACAAATGGTGATTTTTGTTATAAATTGATTGGAAAATTTCCTATAATTAATAACCTGTTTAACAGTTCTCCTGATTTTTGTTACGTTAATTAAGAAATGTTTGCATTATTTTTTTAACAAAATAATGTTTTCGAAATTATATGTAACGTAGTGAAACAGACAATAGATAATACATAAAATATTATAACCATGAGATTTTTATAAATATATATTATTATTATTTTATTATCATAATTTAATAATTACTTGGTATTATCATTTGACTATAATATTATTATTAATCATGGATACCTTATATTTTTGAATTTTATTATATTGTTTAGTTATTATTTAATCAATTCATAAATGTACATATGTGCTATTAATACACATGTCATTTTTTTCTAAGCCATCCTACTAAAGCACTAAATTAAATACAAGGTTACGCTGGTTGCAATGTACGAATGAAAAAAAATATTTAAAAAATTACATGTAAGTATTACCTATATATTCTACGCAGATAAACAATGCATTGGCACATATATTGTTTTGTGTGTGAATGTTGAATAATAATCTATGGAAAATATGTAGCATACTGAGAATGACAAGTTACTTCTGATACTAAAAACTAATTAAACTATTCCAGACAGCCCTTGGTATGGATATTTGGTTGGCAATCTGACATAAAGTTTTGAAGGTGTTAGTGAAAATAATCAGGACACAAGAAGGGTTTTGTATAGTCGCGTACGTGATTCACACTCCTATAATATTATACATATAAAGCTCCATATAAATGCATGAAACAGGTGAAATTTACCCTTTAGACTTGTTCACATGAGATTAGAAGTAAATCTTTTTTACGCATGATTCTGAGATTTAAAATTCATGAGGGCAATAATTAGATTAGGGTGGATAATATATTATTATTTCACTCGTATTGTATTTGAATTACCTGAATGGGACAGCGCAATGTTTATTTGATAACTAAAATGCTCAATGGAGAGTAGATAGCAGAATAATATGTTGGAGTTGTTGTACCCTTAGGCTTAGAAATAAGTACGTAGTTTGGGACAACTTTCATATAGAATAACAGTTTGGACGAAGATAATGGTAAATAAATTCGCAGACACGTGCCACCAGGTCACACGTGGTATACACAATACACTGCGTTTATTCTCATACATGCGAAATTGAAATTCAATGTCAATAGTTCGAAGACAGTCTAATGTGAAAAATGTTTAGATTTTAGTAAAAAAAATATCATATGCTAAGCATATTCAGACAAGGGATGAAAATTGAAAGAAGAGAGGAAAAGATTACGCGAAGCATCAAACCTACATCACGACAAATAAAATCTTCGGTAGAAGAAGACGTGAAAGGCCCTCCCAAAACTTTACGAATAAATATTCGGCAAGTACGTCAAAATAACCTAGCGCGTAAATCATTCGCGAGGCGTTGAAAAAAAAGCACACGAGGAAGACAAAGGGGAGAAGAGGAAAAATAATAGACGGCGAAGAGTTTTACGTGTGAGCGCGATAAGGCGGCAGCAAAAGGGGGAGAAAAAGTTTGTCGTGGAATTTATGCGCCCAAAGATTATATATGTATAAAGGAAAGAGCCACTTGCAGCCTCTTGTCTCCTGTCATAGTGTATTTTGAAGGATATCTATATATCTTAACCAGCTTGTAAACAAAGTGATTGCAACCATCGTAAAATCTTTATTAATACGGATCATCTGTAAAACGACTTTTCAAGATATGCACAAGTAGCACAAAATATAAAATCTCGCAAAATATTTAATCAGTCCTATTTGTTTAAAAACGTATATCAATGAAAAAAAAATTCGTCACACCACCACACTTGTGAGGAACCTTGGACCGTATTCAATATAAGAGTGTGTTAGTGAGTCGTGTGTATACGAACAGACTAGAGCTTGGTTGAATACGATCCCTTATGAATTAGCTTAATTTCAATTACTCTACTTCTCTTTAATAATTTTTTAATTGTCTTTTTGGGGGATGATTTCAAAATATGTATACTGATAATTAAATTATTAATAATATCATCGACCAGTTAAACATATTTCAAAATTTAAATAATATAAAAATATATACCTGATTGGAAAATATAATTATATTTTTTCTTTTTATGTTGTTTGAATTAAAATAGTCAATCAATTATTGATTTACTTTTCTACAATTTAAATAATGTTATTGTAGTAATTACATCTTGTATTTTTTATTAAATCACATTCTTCGTGATAATTATAGTCAAACTAGGGTAATTTTAATTGAAATTTTCAATTTGTTAATGTTTTTTATGTTCTGCCTGGTTTTTTAATAGGACGTTTATCTTTGAGTTTTGATTTCATTTTTGCTTTAAAGTGTTTTATCAATCAAAATATTCTTTTGATTTTTAAAAATTGATTATATAATAAATAAATATTTATGCATGATCAAATTATATAAATATCTATAAAAAATGTGAAATTTATTTAATATTTTAAATGGTAAATATTTCTGATTTTTGCTTTGTTTTAATGGGAAATTTTCTATTTTGAGCTTTTAAACGTAGTTTTATTAAAACTTAAACATAATTTTTTATTTTTTTTATTATAACTTAAAAATAAAATGTTTAACGGTTTTTTGGAAAAAGCGAAGAATAAAATAATATTAAAAGTAGAACCGTATATATATTTTTTTTCACTGCATCATTATACTGAGGTACTGTAAATGATGCATTCCCTTTTTTATTGTGGAAGGTTCCCCGAATAGGTATATTATAACCACTCAAATTTACTATATATCTTTATACTATTTTCAAAGTTAAAAAGGGCTTACAATATTATTTAAAAACGTATAATAGATTAGGTTGTCTTTTTTACGCGAATTCAATCTTGTGGAGCTAGTCATTATTATTATTAAACACATGTATTACGTGTCAGACGGGGTGAAATTCAAATGCAAGAAGATGTTGGTCCACCTGTAGGAAGAATCCGACTCGCAGTGAAGGGTGTTCTGGTTTAACTGTGATGATGATGATGATGATGATGATGGTGATGATGTTGGAGCTTCAGTTGATGACGAATAAACAAAATAACAGGAGCGGAGTATAAGATGTTAATAACAACGCGAATGACGCGGCTGTCAGCATCTGTATTGTTGCCAGTGCAAGGAATGCCATGCATTTCATATAATATAGCGACTCTGTATATATTATATGTATAATTATTAAATATCTCTAAAATATTATTTTGAAATTAATTTAATAATATTAAAATACCCGTTTCGAGATTTTAGATATGTATTAATTATGATTAAATATTTAAATTGAATTATTTATACCCCTGGCAACACCTAGCAACACCTAGCTGTCATAATGGGATTTCGATTGACTATTATTTATAAAATTTTACAGATTACGATTAACTACCTTCTATTGACAGAGACATGAAACGTGTTATAGATAATGGATGAATCTACATTAGTTGCCGGTCAAATAGGACCATTTTACTATTTCGAAAAAGCCCCATTTATAGTTTAAACAATCATTGAAAATGAACATTTTTTGAAGTTTCATATATTAAGATCAATACTGACAGCAAACATATTTCAAACGAAAGTATACGATATCTCGAAGGTATTCGATACATATTAAGGGCTACTTTCGCATATCTTCAATAATCAACAAATTTAAATGCAGTCTCACTACCAAATATTCTATTCTATTTTGAATATATGGCTCAGTTCCATAAAGACTTAAGAGCACACGGAATTTTAATGCTTGTACCCTGATATATTAAGGACAATTTTTTTGTATATAGCGACTCTGTATACATACGCTGAGGATATTTGAAAGATTGATCTGTACAGACATACCGACAGACAGACAGACAGACAGACAGACAGACATACAGACATATAACATACACACAGTTAGACAATTATATATATTACTAGGATAATTTTAATTGAAATTTTCAATTTGTTAATGTTTTTTATGTTCTGCCTGGTTTTTTAATAGGACGTTTATCTTTGAGTTTTGATTTCATTGTTGCTTTAAAGAAGTTTTAAAGAATTTTTTTATTTTAAAAATGAAGTATAAAATGTGGAAATTGTTATGCATTATCAAATTAAATACACCTAAAAATATATTGAAATTATTTAATATTTTGAAATGCTCTGATTTGTTTTTAATACGAAGATAATAAGTTGTTCGTTTTTTCATTCGAAAGAAGTTTGAAATATTATTAAAATTATTAATAAAATATTATAACGCGGTTTTCATATGATGACAACACTCATCACAATATTTAAAAAGCGAGTCTTCCGATAAATACTTTTTTTGAGAATTTTCATTTATTAAGCATTATTAAATATCTCTAAAATTATTTTGAAATTAATTAAATAATATTATCATTAAAATACCCGTTTCGAGATTTTAGATATGTATTAATTATGATTAAATATTTAAATTGAATTATTTATACACCTGGCAACACTTGTCTGTCAAGTGTCAAAAAAATTGAACTGAATATATAAAATTTTACAGATTACGATTAACTACCTTCTATTGACAGAGACATGAAACGTGTTATAGATAATGGATGAATCTACATTAGTTGCCGGTCAAATAGGACCATTTTACTATTTCGAAAAAGCCCCATTTTATAGTTTAAACAATCATTGAAAATGAACATTTTTTGAAGTTTCATATATTAAGATTAATACTGACAGCAAACATATTTCAAACGAATGTATACGATATCTCGAAGGTATTCGATACATATTAAGGGCTACTTTCGCATATCTTCAATAATCAACAAATTTAAATGCAGTCTCAATACCAAATATTCTATTCCATTTTGAATATATGGCTCAGTTCCATAAAGACTTAAGAGCACACGGAATTTTAATGCTTATACCCTGATATATTAAGGACTATTTTTCTGTATATAGCGACTCTGTATACGCTGAGGATATTTGAAAGATTGACCCGTACAGACAGACAGACAGACAGACAGACAGACATATAAAATACACACAGTTAGACAATTATATATATTATATACGATTTGGGTAGACACCATTCCACTGTAGACACTTGACAAGTTCTTTGTCAATATGGAACTTTTTAAATTAAAATAATGATCTGAGGTTTGAAGAAAAATGGCTCTGTAAGCTTCCTGTGGTGAAAGCATGGTGGGTTAGGAAGGATTTTTCTAGAAAGCAATTAAACACACGTTCGCCGACGTTGTAAAGGTATCCGCTAGGTTTGAAGAAGAAGTAGGAGTAAGTTCCATGAGTGTGTGTATGTACATACATACATACATGTATGTATATAAGAAGGGGAAGGCAGCTTAGGTTCTATAAGGCTATTAAAAGTTACCGAACCTTCGCCGGGATTCCGTTGATAAGGGAAACACAGAACCGATAAACGACTACCTACACATACATTGCCAAAACTTCCTTATACATACGTGACACATTAAAATTTTGCAAGTTTACAATACCGATTTATCAAATGGTTCAACGGATTTTCAACCCATTAAAAATAGTGTATAAGCGGGGCCACCGAAATTTTTTTACACGGGCCTCCAGGTTCCAATGTGTGACGTCAGCGCTGTGGTCACAGATACAGTACGCGAAGTATGGAAATCAGGCGATATTATATACATTTGAAGCATTGCACCACTCTAATACACATATTTACACTACGATCACAATGAAAAATATCCCACCTATTCCCATATACCTACTACTCTACACTATTATTACATATTTACCTGCATAACTATCATATAAACATTTGTATTTATTACCGCCAAAATATCTAATAAAACTCGATTAACGCTCATTTTTTAAATTATTTTTGTACAAATTATAACTAATTCTTGTTGTAGAAACGATATATTATATTATCGATGAATATAGTAAGAGTAGGTTATATTTGTTTCATGAAGATCGTAGTGTAAATAGGTTGTATAGAGTAGTGTATGGTTGGAAATAATTTTTTTTTTTAAATGACGAGTGCTGCATTATCATCACAGAGACTCGGGATCCCCCATAATGCTGTAGTTATTATATGTATTTATATGTAAATAAATAAATAATTTGGCCGAATTCCCATACATGAGCACCGTTCACAGCTGTTCGGTGTAATTCTTTATAGCATTCTTGCCTATATACTCGAGACAGTCTAGGTATAAGACTTTTCCTATTATAAATTGTATACTCGAAGGGTCGTTCGTCGAACAAAACGACGGGGCATTAAAATTAAAGAAGGTAAAGCTTGCAGTAGCAGACGGTTTTGTAAAACGGTCGTTTGATCGGATTAACGAAATGTCCGATAGAAAACTAAGCGATCAATTTAACAATGTACGTGTGCAGGCAGGCAGATTTATATCTATAAGGCATTAATCGGAAAATAGAGATTCGCTCACGTAGCAAAAGCAGGTGGAGAAGGAAAGAGTTCAGCCATCTGGAAAAACGATCGGCTTGGGAGGAGATACACACACAACAGAAGCCTTTTTCTTTCTTTATTCTTTTCCTACCATATACAAAGCTCAATGGCGTTACAACTTTGTTTTACTCATTGCCATATTGTTTCAGCAATAATATACAAAGTAAAACCGCCAAACTTTCGATCGCCATGCTTCGATATCCCGTGTTACACATGCGCTCGCTGCAATACTACAGCGAATATACTAATTTATTTACTATCATTATTTACTATCAAGAATTTTATACATTTTTAGTAAGCTTTTTACCCTTGAAAAATCGTGGATTTGGTATTATCTAAATATTATAAATCTATTGAAAATTGTAATATTTTCTGCGTTATTGCAATTATATGAACACAATTCATTCGATTTTTCATATATATCCATATCAAATAAAAATGTTAACAAAATGCTCATGTTATTTAAAGGTAAAAAGTTTTATATACTCTGTACACCTAAGCCTAGTTCATTTATTACACAATTTCTTAATTAAATATAATTTACATATAATGTTTTGATTTATGACATTA
The DNA here is from genome assembly GCA_022606485.1 of Agraylea sexmaculata. Lineage (NCBI taxonomy): Eukaryota > Metazoa > Arthropoda > Insecta > Trichoptera > Hydroptilidae > Agraylea > Agraylea sexmaculata. The sequence goes on along the minus strand of JAGTTH010000172.1, from coordinate 151,035 downwards.
TGAAAAAGTCTCTCACTTATTTTAATACCATGAACAATCAATTGGTAATTAAAATGATTAATAAGTCATAACATAATTTATGGGAAATACTATATGAATGAAACAAAAATATTGTAAAGTTTAATTCATAAGATGCTATCAAACAATGTAAAATTCAAATTTGATAAAGAATTTGTAATTTATATATATATATATATATATATATATATATATATATATATATATATATATATATATATATATTATATATATATATATATATATATATATATATATATATATATATATATATAAAAAAAAAATATATATATATATATATATATATATATATATATATTCATATGTATATTTTGCAACTGGTAGTTATTCTTTTATTTGGTTTGTAAGCATTAATTTGATTTTAATAAATTCTGTAATTATATTATATAATTATAAGTATAATACTTAAAAAAGATCACCAAAAGTGTAGTGCCAATCGCCTGTTTCTTGAGTTATTTATTATGTTATATTTTTTTCTGATTTTTTAAAGTGTTTTACACTTCTAATTATCATCAGTGTTAGCTTTGTATTATTTTACTGTCATAGCAATAAAAGCACAAACAAAGTTTGGATCTTTAGCATACAAAACATAATAAAGTATATTATAAAACTACACTTCATCACTATCGATTCACTATCGACAAATGTATAATCTAAAGTAATAAGGGTGATTGTACATACCAGGTAACAAAATTACCAGTACCTACGACAGACATGTGGTATTTTAGTAAAGCCATATAGAAATAGGGAGAGAAGGGACGAAGCTCTCAATTAAAGTGAATATTCACTTCCTTACACCTCAGCACCCGACGACTAATGAACAAGTTTAAATCGCTATAGAAAAGTTATAAGTGTCGATAAGCCGGATTTACATATTTAATTGGATTTTATGTTGAGCGTAAATGTTTGATTGATTTTATTAATAAAGGGAAAGTAATACCTGTCAAGGTATGACGCCGCGAATATTAAATTTAAAGGGCGATAACAAAACAATATTGGATAAATTGTGTTTTCTCCGATCACGCAAATTTAATTTGATTTCAAGGCGCGGATATTAAGAAAGGGTTTATTCAAAATTAATATGTAAATTCCTATTTTAAAGTGAATTTATCACATTTTGAAAAAAAAAACTAGGTACGCTACCATTAATTTAACATATATATAGGTATTAAACAAACATATATTGATTTCCTGTACATATTCATATTCTGAAGCTTTTTAGTGCAGAAGTAGTTAAGAAGTGGTTTGGTGTAGAAAGAGGAAAAAAAGAGAATATATGTTTTTGTATACATAATTTGGCGGCTTTAAATATTCAAAATATGGGGAAATATTTTTTCATCTTTATCACAATAAACATAAGTATATTATTCGTTCATTTAAGTATTCATTCGACTATTGTATAATGTCAAAAAAAATGTTTAAGCATATAATAAATACAAAGAGGTTTTTTTATAAAATTTTGAATATGTTAATGAATGTAATAACCAGCGTAATAACTCTGGGGATAAGAAGCGTGGCTACAAATACTGTGGTCATGGGTTCAAATCCCACTGAAGTCAAGAATTTTTAAATTGATTTGATCGGTTATTACGACTAATATTAATAAAATCCCGATCGATCGTCTTGATCCAGGTTTACTCTGATTTCCTGTATTGTAAGGTAAATACTGAGGCGTTTATTCGGTGATATTATAGGCGAAGTCGGGCAGAGCCACTCTGTCGGTTACCTGTGTAACCAGTAATAGTTAAGATCACCGGCAGACAATTAACATGTTGTTGTGTATAAAAAACCCTTTCTAAAATAAAAGCTCATGGGAGCGTAAATAAATAAATAAATGTGTAGATTGATGTAATCATCCTAATGGCAAAGTAGATTAAATTTGATCACGTCGATTTTGAATTGAATCGAATATTCGTAAACCGAACATACCAAAGAAATTTGATTGAGATTGCAAGATTGGATTGTTTTTATTCACGATGAAGTAGAAAAAACAGATGTTATATTTAAATTTGGTAAGAATAATAATGGTATAGTGGTACATATGAGTTTGGGTATACAGAAAGGATACAATACGCTTAAGGCAAGTCCCCCGCGACTATTCGAATCGATTCTAGGAAGCTTAAAAGGAGAGAACAGACCAAATGAAATATGCCGCTCTTATCGACAACTACGTACTCTACTTTACTATATTCCACAGAGAGAATCACCCACCACTTTCCAAAAGTAAACTTTCACTAAAAAATACGTTTCCTCCCTTTTCATACTGCGATCAAGATATGCAAACCAGGGAGACTACTTTTATATATACAGGGTGGACTTGAATTAACTGAGAATATTTTAGGGGGTGGTAGGACATCGCAAAAATATTTTAATATATTTTTTATTATCATTAAAAATATCAATAGTCCTTTTGGAATCGAGTCTAGGCCATCATCTTGGAATCAGTTGTTTCTGTGAAGTGGCTGTCGCATGTGTATTGTGTTAAATACGTTAGGACTATAATAAAAATGTATTTAATAATATATTTTTTCACTTTATCACCCCCTAAAATATTGTCAGTTAATTCAAGTCCAGCCTGTATATATGACTTTACGAATGAATTAATGTTATACGAAAAATAAACAGGGTGAATTTGAACTAACTGAGAATATTTTTAAGATTGGTAGGTTATCGCAAAAATAAGTGAATTATAATTGTGCATATTTTTTATTATTAATAAAATTAAAAAAAAATCTTAATTCATATTTAACCAACACAACAGACGCGGTGTAATATCTATTACTGTATGTATATATACAATATTATTAAAACTATGGAGTAATGTTAAAAAACTAGGTCATAATTTCGAATCCTGACTGAGAGATTGAGAATTAAATATGTTTAAGAAAATCCCGATCGTTCGTTTAACAAATTATCAAGTTAAAAAAAGGAACTTGCATATTTAATAACTGGATATTTACATTGATAAATAAGAAATCATTTTAAATGAAACACTAACATTTCAAACGGAGTTTTTAAGTGACAACATCCTTGAAATATAATCCTAATATGAGTTTTTTTTTACAAAAAGCAGTAGAAATATGAAACGAATAAAAGCAACACGGCGACACGGGGAATCCGGTGAAATAAATTCAGAATGAAATGGTTCTGAATAAAGCTGTAAAGAAAACAGAACCTCCCGGCACGCGTCAGATTATGTGGTATGCGCAGGTATGTGCTGAAATTATAATACGCAGGATATTCACCACCCTATAAACAAATACCATGTAGGTACATTGCTAGTGATGAGTATAATACAAAATCCATGAAAACCTTCCAACGAGCATATTTAAGTAATTGCTTTAATTAGTTTATACTATATGATGCTATATAAACTAAAGGAAACTAGTATACGATACAACACACGAATGTTGCAGGAAGAAGCACATTATTACTTGTCACTAAAACTAGATATTTAGAGAATTTTAGTGTACATAAATGTCGTCAGCGTTATGGATTTATTATATACTGTATTCAAATACATTATTTATTATTCAATGTTATACATTTATAATTTTAAGAAATCTGGGTTGACTTAATTTCATGTTGGATTATTTAATTTTCACAGAATTTTTTAAAAGTAGGCCATCCAACAAATACTAAGGTTTCCCGGGTCACTCTACCAGTCCTTTAATCTTCAGTTCAATACTGTGGAAATGGGTTCAAATCTCGCTCAAATCAAGAATTTTTCAATTGATTTGATCGGTTATTACGACTGAGAGATCAAGAATAATATGAATAAAATCCCGACCGATTGTGTTGATCCAGGTTAACTCTGATTTCCTGTATTTTAAGGTAAATACTGAGGCGATTATTAATTCATAAAAAGAAGTAAAAAGTAATAGTCAAGATCACTGAAAAACAATTAATACGTTGATGTGTTTAAAAAAAACGTTGAATACATCTGTTCATGTCAAATTTAAATAAAACATACTGTTAAAGGTAAAAAGATTTATATACTCTGTACACCTAAGTCTATTTCCAAAGATGTATTGTTCTATCAATCATTGTAAAAACTTTTACCTAATAATTTTTTTTAATAATAAGAGTACGTACAAAGCAATTGATTGCATAAAAGAGAGCCGATGACTCTTGAGTCAGGTACTCTTTTTTTTAAGAAATCTATCATGTGACGATAGGAATAAAGTTTGTAGGTGGCAAAGCGCAATCAATGGCTACCACACTACGGAATCCCATTGAAATTATTTTATCCTCTGCCGTTAGAAGTAATTATTTATGATTTTTTTTATATAATTTAACGGTGATATTTTAAAAATGTATTCCATAGTCTAAAAACTGGTGTATGCGGATAATCTTCGGGTATTGAATGACGTGGGGGTATGAGAGAGGTTTATCACCGAGAACAAGGGAGTATTGGGTATTGAGCGGCTATCTCAATCTAGCTAAGTGCTGTCGAAGAGGCTGAAGAAGAAGAGAGTGAAAAAGTGGTGAAGAGAGGAGAGTCTTGTCGGAGGCATTCATCCACGTCCACGATGCTCTGCCGACGAATATATCGCCATACCGGCTCACGAATAACGGTCTTTTTCAACAATGAATAACGCTCTCTTATAAGCCACATGCCACATCCCCATTTATCCATATTATAACGTTGTGACACTATATTAATCACCTACGCTTATATTTTATTAAAAAAATAATCATTTTAAGGTGATTAATACGCAGGCTTATCATTGCTATAAGATGGATGTTCGTTCGAGGATGCGTTAACAATTGTAAATGGTGTAATCAGTGAGAGACTAGCTAAGAGTGGCACAATTAATACTACCCAATGACGGATCCGGAACGCGATTTATATCACCCATTCTGTGATCCTTCTAATGAAGTTTCAGCATTACACTGCCTCTCCATCAATATGGATACAACTAAGCACTCACCTAAATATTTCATGCTTTTTACACGCCTGACAGTATTACACACAGAGACACGGGTATTGCTTATTTATTTACGCTTAGAGGAGCTTTTATTTTTAGAAAGGGTCTTTTTGAGAGGGTTTTTTTTTACAAAACAACGTGTTAATTGTCTCTCGATGATCTTAACTATTACTAGTTACACAGGTCGCCGACTGACCAGCTCTGCCCGACTTAATAATCGCCTCAGTATTTACCTTACAATCCAGAAAATCAGAGTAAACCTGGATCGAGACGATAGATTGGGATTTTATTAATATTATTCCCGATCTCCCAGTCGTAATAACCGATCAAATCAATTTAAAAATTCTTGACTTGAGTGGGATTTGAACCCATGACCACAGTTTTTGTAGCCACGCTTCTAATCCTCTAAGCTATTACACTGGTGTGTATTTTTTCATTTGATAATATCATTATTAACAGGCTTTCAAACACTTATCATATCACCTTTCCAAGATGTAAAGAGGTCTACCTACAAGCCATATACCCCATGGTTTTGCCTTGAATAGGTTCTTTAGTAATCTATCGGGAACGCGAGAAGATATAAACGAACTAGAGTAGTTGAGACTTATATGTTAATACCAAATTATTGTATTTGAAATTTGCCCATTGTTCTAGAATCAACACATTTTTTGTTCTATTGTAAAATAAAAAAAGGGAACGGGGTGATTTCCTACCTTATCACCAAACCTTGGGTAAGAAGGTGAAAAAACAGGTTTTAAATTGCTCTCAATTGGAGAGCAATACGCAGCTTACAATTTTATTATACATATTGCTTATTATTCAACAAAATGTATTATTCTATTTAAACTTTCGTATATTAACAGAAAAAACTTAAAAAATAGTATTATTAATAAAATAAAATTACATTTTTTTGAAATTTGCATTCAACCTTATAGTTTTTTTAAATAAGAGAAAACAGTTCTCTGGAATACTAGAGAACCTACATCTATATAAGTGTAGAATTCCATATTTGCTTATTCTAACATATTTATTTATTGAAGTAAGGTACATATTTCCAAAATATATAATAAAATACAAAATAGAAGAAAAAAGAAGTATATGTAATAAAGTGTGTATGAAAAATAGTTTATCTTATGAATATTATAATTGATTTTTGAAACATCAGGGAGTTGAAATAGTAAAAAATAATAAAGCAATATTATAAAGATCTCGTTGCAGAGCTCTAATATGTCAAAGCACTTTATTACACCCACTTGGACTAGGTTTGGTTATCACTACATATGAAAACATGTTTTTGCACCCACTTGGCGAAGTTTGAATATAACTTATTCAACAATAAGTACCATTATCCTCGGATTTCATCATAATATTAATGTGTGCACATGGTTTGAATAATATGGGTAGGATTTTGTGGTGGAACGAACAAAACTTTATGATTTGTCATGTGAAGTGCAGTGATGTGATATAAAACAAGGTTTGCCCCAAGCTTGTATGTAGGTTCTGTAATACAGATTATATCAAAAAGGATGACTCGTGTAACTCAACCCAGCGAAGCAAAGCATGAATAATTGAATATCCCGATAATAAATATAATTTAAGTAAATGTGAATAATTTATCGACGAATCATGTTAAATAATAATATAATTATATGGGACACACGCAAAACATTGAGGGACGCTGGTTTATTTATAATATATTCGTTATTAAAACAGCAAAATTAATCCGGTTCCAGTACATGCAATAAATAGACATTCCGGTCATTCCGGTAATAGCAATTAGGCTGGGCGCACAACACTAATAAGCATAATTGTGAAATACGCGTACACAGACATTTGTATTTATATAAGAGAGCATACAACCGGGAACCGGTATTAAACTTTGGTAATAAATAACGCTTTTAAACGGACCCAACTTACGAGACTACCACCGAGAGCTAAGTGGAAAAACATGAGAATGTCTGGACAAAACCTTAAGTTTGAATATTAAAATAATAGCACCGTCCACCTCAGCATATTGTATGGGAAATATTATATTCTGCATATATATTTTCTTCGTATTTTTTATATCAATAATGGGGTAATGGAAATATAATAAAAATAACGTGACGCCTTCCATATTGATGGGAGTCCCTTTGTAAGGTGTTGGTCAGACCACCGGTGGCCTTTACGGGAGAATACATGTGGTAGGGGTGGTTTCCCAGGCCACCCCACAGCAATAGATCTAGTTACCACTAGATTCTAGTAGATCTACCAAGTGACTCCAGTGGACACCGTTTTTGTCGGCGCCGTGGATAGAACCCAGGAGTCCTCACCCACAAATCCGTTACACTAACCACTGGGCTACAAGGCGGCTCAATGGGAATTTTATATTTGAATATTTGAACAAAATTGAGAGGATTTTTAAATATGAATACAAGATTAGTAATATGCTTCTTAATAATTCATACAATTATTACTAATAGTATTGCACAGTTCAGTTTACAGAGTGCGCCGTTATGCGGTCCTGAAAGCAATCTGAAAGTATGAAGCGGAGTTTAAAGTTAGTAAATGCAATATGGGTGTAAAGAAACGTCAGGACTATATGAGGTTCGATTCCGGAATAAGGCTTTGTTTGAAGGCACACCTGCAACATAAATCATGGAAACTTTAACGATAGCGAAGCTTTGAAAAACGACCTGCTTTCCTACCAGACCTTATGAGAAATCGGTAAACGTCGACAACACCGAAAAGTATTCATCACTCAACCAAATATGTCACCAATAAAATACAGATTAATTAATATAGAAAAAGGTAGGTGGCTACACCCCTACAATATTTTTTTCATTCTGTATATCTTGGTTTATTTGAAGTAAAAAAAAAATTGTAAATTTATTAATGTAAGGTTAGAATAAAATTTTATTATTAGTGGAACCATGGACTTTTAATTTGTAAGAATTTTTGCATAGTTTGGGTCACTTTTTGTAATTAGAGTTTTTGCGTGCGATGCATATGCGTGTATACCAATACTACCAAGCTCTAGTCTATTCAGACACACACCATCTAGCATTACTCACTAACACATGATTTTTACACTATTATATTGAATAAGGCTGCCTAATAACTATAATTTTTACATTAAGACTTTTATTGTTCAATAAAAATTAGGACCACAGACTGTTATTAAAGATTTAAAATTATTACCAATTTAGTCTATGTTTGTGTGAATTTTATTTATTTATTTATATACGCTCCAAGGGTCTTTTTGAGAAGGTTTTTTTATTAGACACAGAAAGTGTTGATGCATTATCTATAGGTGATCTTAATTATTACTACTTACACAGGTCCGACAGAGCACCTCATTTTTTTACCTTACAAACCAAGAACTCAGAGTAAGCCTGGATGAAGACGGAAATAAAAGGATTTTATTAATATTATTTCCAATCTCTCAATCGTAATAACGAATCAATACCAATTATAAATAAATGTATAAAATATTTAAAAGAATAGAGTCTATTTCACCGTTATTTTTTTTATTTCCAAGGAGTAAGAGAAAAACATAATTAATGACTAAAGTTAGCGGTTGGAAATTCTTAAAGCAGAGTTTATAAAAATATTACCGAGCACTAGTCTATTCCTATACGCACCAATACTATCTGCTCTAGCTCGACTCATTAACACACTCTCATTTACACTATTTTAAAGTGATGTTTGTGAAAGTTTCTTATTTAATATTTAACTTATTTATACATCACAGGGTTGCGGATGCAAAGGGAAGAAAATCGCACACAAGATTAAATTTAAATTAACCACTTGTACATGCCACCACCAGATAAATAATTCAAATAAAAATGAATATCTAGATGTAAAGCGTGCAGTTAGTGTTGGTTGTAGATTGGAGAAGGAGTCACGTATGGAAAGTTGGTTAAAGCATTCGCGTATTTAGTAGAAGCAAGGGTCGGTAATTAATGCCTCAAACTCTACCGCTGCTTCGCCTTATCCAAACCAGACGTGCAAGTTTTATTGACTCGAATCGTCTTTCAAATAAGCCCCATGCACTACTACTGTATTGTGTGCTTGTGTCTGCCCTACATACAACTAAACTAGACCTTTCGATAACGAGATATACCACCCTTCCGTTCCTTTTCTCTGAATGCGCTTCATCCGCAGAAAAAAAAACACTGACTTTCCTAATCGGACGCAACTTGTGCTCAGTACAACCAATCAAATACCAAGAAACCCCTACAGTATGTGGGAAATCGCAAGATCGTCGAAAACTTCTTTGTTTCTTCCGAAGACTTAGGAACGACTTACCTACCTACAGATATATAAGAGGATTTGGGAGTTGAAATCTATATATCGATCAGAATTGAATTTATTTTGATCAGAAAACATCCATGATATTAAAAGTGATAAAGAGAATAAATTATTCAACCCAAAGCGACATTCTCCTTGGAGACCAGAAGTAACTACTAATAACTACTTAACTACCCTGTTGCAAATATCATATAACATAATAAGTCCTTTATTGCACATATCATAAGGAGATTAAATTACACATATTACTAATGTGTATGTATATCATACAATTTCATACAACATAACTGTTATCAATATATTGAAATTGTGAGGACATAAAGTTTTTTATAGTACAAAATTTAAACTTCATTAGTTTCCCTATTCACTATTTGACTTAAGCCGTTAAAGGTTATGTTAAACGGATAACGAGTTTCATAAATTTTACGCGTCAATCAATTAAACTTAGTCAGTATCACTTCTTATATACAATAAGAACTATTTTAGTGAGAAAAAATCCCATAATGTCTGTGGATGTCTCCATAATATGTTACTCTATAAATGGTATCTGAATGTCTTGTCTGAATATTTGTCTTGGTAATTAACATGAATAGGCCTTTAATGAATGAAGTGGATAAATATTGTTTAAACCAACATTACATTGTATATATTTTTAAAAGACATAATTGAGTTTGTAAACTAAACATTTATCATAAGGAGAAAAAAATTTTAAGCGATTTAATCAAAATCTCAGCATTTTTTTCTATAGAATTTAAAATCATAAATAAAGTAAACAGTTTGATTTAATAGGTAATGATCAAATAGCATATACGAATATATACATACATAAATACCTTGGCCCATGTATATTTATATGGAGGATATACTGACACTGAACAAATACAGTTAATATAGAATGTATCGATAAATTTACCTTTACAAATAATGTAATTTCAACACGAAGCCGAAATATAGCAGTACATAAGCTAAATTACCACGCGCATTTCTGTTTGCTTTGTAAGCAATGCAAATTATGGCCCGAAACAACCGAATGATACTAAATCGCACACGCCAAGTCGTTACTTGCATTTAATTCACGATTTAAATTATTAAACAATTAAAAAACAACACTTGGTAGAAGTTTCACACGGCAGAGAGCATCGTGCCGTTTTCTTAATGAGAAGAAATATGTATTCTCACTGTAAAGAGGAAAGGCGTTTGTTTCATACATATGTATGTACATGAATATCCTAATCTCGCATGAAAATAGAATGGGATTAATTGTAATATTAATGCGATATGCATGTTAGAATGTATTGCTCGAGTGGGCAGATATGTATGTACATATCGTTAATACATGCAATGTGATATTGCCAACAAGATGCGCTTAATCTCAAACACAAACACGACAAATTCACAACCGCCATCTTAAGCTCACCCTTATCAGTATAACAATAAACAAATACATAGATTATCGAGAACTCTTCAATGCGTGATAACAATAAATAGAATAGTAGATAATCATAAATATCGATGGTTCAGTTACAATCCAAGAAATTCTAAATTCGGTGCCGATAGATCTTTTAGGGTGTAAAACAAACACAACAACAATTAATTTAATTAATATACAATAAAGTTGCAAAATACATTTATCGTCCATTTTCTGGAAACAATAAATTGGTACTTTTTGGACGATTGATATGTAAATCACCAGGGGCCAGTTTCTTCAAGTCTTATCTCGAGCTAGTGTCACTTGGCGATTTACGCGCCAAATGCGTTTCTTCAAGATGTAGTACTACTAACTGTCGAATCCTAACTCGCCGATATACAGTTGTTATATAAAAATCTCGGGCTAGTGTTATATTTCCCCCTCCATTCTAGAGTCGCATGTATGCAAGTTCTCTTAAATGCTTGCGATACAAACATTGGAATCGTTCGGATATAGCTTGAGTATCGTTTCAAGAAACGGAATATTTGTATATGACACGAGATTCATACAATTTCTTGCCACACATACCATCATACGATTTAACATGGGTTGAAGAAACTGGCTCTAGATGAATTATAGAATTTTGGTTAAAATCAATAAACTTTTATTAATAGAATTAAGCGTTTTCATACATGGTTCATACTAAAAGAGGTTTTAACACGAAATAAAAAATGTGACCACACCATATATTAGATCTTCTTTCATTTAACATAAAAAAATGAGCAATAAATAGTTGCTTGATACATTCAATTATAAATTATATGGTCATTTAATAATATATGGTCATGAGTATTGATAATTTGATACGTTCGAATGTACTGTATGCACCTTCTATATATACAAATACATTAGTAAAGATCATTTGGCTTTGACATCTAAATGAGACGCAATAAAATCTCAGAATGTTTGCAAATAATAACTAAAAACAATCCGACGCGACGATAGGTTTTGTGGAGTTTATTCAACAACAGTAATAACCGAGGTCTCAAAACTCAATTACGCTCGTACAAAACTCACGATAAAGGCAATAAAGTAGATTAACATCGGACCGAATGGGACACAATGTCACACCAATAACGAGGAAAAATGATATTATATGCGGATAGGATTGCCAAAAACAAGCCGATTTCCCATTGCTGTTATGCTCGCCGCGATCGCTCGTTACGCGCAATTTAATCTAATTGAAAATCACAACGGGTGCAATTATAATCTGAAATTATCTCCATCTAGGATCATTAACCATCTAATTATTTTTAACGGATTATCATTTGTAATAATACAATAAATATATCTCTTTTATATTAATATTATTCCCGGACAAAATATACAATCGAATTTTAGGTATAAAACCTTGTTGGATGAAGTGACGGAAGGATCAGTGAGTTGTTAAGTATTCAAAAAGGGGCAATCAATGCAAAATTTAGTATGGAATGTTTAGTGACAAGGGTCACACAAGGGGGCGGCAACCTGATGCTGCACCCACCACCCGCACACGTGTAAGTCTACTTGCGTGTACACGTGTACTTACTCACCTATGTTATATTTGAACACCCGCCGATAATGGATGATCTAGTTAGCTTAGGATAATTCCAATCAACAACGCATAAATACCCACAACTAGCCGCAATTAAATATTATTAGATAATTGTTTGCAGTAGCCCTGTTCTAATTTAAAATTTATATTATTAATTTGAAAACACAGAGTGCATTTGGAAACCCCTTTCAGACTTATTCTTTTTTGTGAAATCGATGATTTTATGGTGTGCGATTAAGGAAGGTGCTGGATTAGCAAAAACAAAAGATTCATACATTTTCGAGGGTGGTGAGGTGGTCGTTGATGACGCCCCAAAAAGGGCAAAGATGTACGGTTGGGTTATCTTGAAAAATGTTCCCGCAATAAAAGGGCAATATCTCATAGAAGACGAGACCGAAGGCGCTTTATTCCGAAAAGGCTTGAAAAATTACAGTCGAGGTCATACTTTTTATAACGGACAAACAAACTACCGCATGTGACAAAACATAACACTTAAGTTGCCTTTTTGGTACATTAATAATCAATGTTGACACAAATATTATTCTATTTGGACCGAAGCAAGAAAATAACATCATTAAATTGTTGATCGTGTTCACTACTAGTTGGAATTCAATAGTTAAGATTTTTTTATAGTAATTTGCCCAATATTTAACATGCAGTTTTCTTCGGCCTTTGAAGACTTATAATATAGATAAAAGAAGAGTATTACGAAACTAACAATCATGTAAATTATATATAACGGGCATTTTATTACGAGTATTTACATTTAAAATGCTATTCACCAAATATGATTTTCGCCATGTTTTCAATAATAGTACCTAAGAAATACTATTTAACACTTAATTTAATATTAAACTACAGAAATACTCACAGAATTACGAAAATCTGTGTTATTCTATATGGATTTAGCACTTCTGTTTAACTGATGCAATATTTTGTGACCGTTTTCATATATGTTTAGTTTACTACTAAGAGTTAAAAAATCGACCCGTAAATAACTGCTGTGTCAACGATTAGGTATTCAAATAGAAATGTTTCAAAATGAAACTGTTTAAAGAATCTGCATTACAAAAGAGCCTAAAATATGTTAGAACAAACTTATGCACTTAGATAAGGTAAAAAAAAACTATATAGAAACATAAATAAGTTGTATAGATTGTAGAATTGCGCGTCAGTAAAAATAATACATAATATTTATTTCATATTGTCCTAGGATAGAATAATAAAAAGTCGAAAAGCCCCGTTGACATATTTATTTATCGAGAAAAGGTTGCGAAATAGATGGAAATTTAGCATTCCTGTCATTTTATTACGAGAAAATGTGGATTTATTGAGGGGATCTCTCGTATGCAAAACAACGGTATGAGGTCAGCGAATATAAAGCACTTCACTCTGATGTCTATATACAACAATCCACTTATTCTTATTGATTTAACAAAAAATACAACCCGAATGCCACTTTGCAACGTCTAATATGCTTATGAAGAGTGACTTCTAAATCTGTTTAGAGAAAATAAAATATATGACTATAATATGCGAGACTTCATTGAAGAGTTCCCGATTTGAATACGAGAGAATATGTGAATAGAAATTGAGTAAGCCCTGTAGATGTTAAATAACCGGCGGCTACACCCAACCACCCTGATACGCTGTCGAAATGTCTACAACATTTCAAAGATATGTTCTATGAATATTATAAATAATGCTTAAAATAGTGAATAAATTCATCACTAGCTGGCAACAAAATAAAAATGTATTATTTATATAATATATGTGTGAGTAGGTCGACGTCACGCCCAAGTCGGAAAAAATATGAAAAATGATTTTAATAAAACAAATCTTAGGGGATGCGGCAGTGTGGAGGGTCTATGAATAAGGGGGATGAGATTCGAGCCGTTAATACTGTTGTTCTACCCAAACCTACTTCTTGACAATATCAAAAAAAAAATCACAATGGCTTTATGTTATAATAACGTATTAATAAAGCTTTAGCATGTATCACACAAAATAAAAATATTATAAGTCACATTCAGTAATAGGAGCTTTTTTACCACATTGATCTTCTACTATTTGATATGAGTGAGCCAACTAGACAGTATATATACAATAACTAGTAGAACTTAGACCCAAACAAGACTCGTGGGAAGCGACTTTCTGCGTATACAGTAGGACCATTTCAACTTCTCGTTTGATTTATGACTTAACACAATCAACAATTCCTATAATTAAACCGTATTTCAGGTACTAAGTGAACAACTTTATCACAATGGATATCTCCAAATAATATACGACTCCTACATTTCAGGTGATTCGGATTATAATGACCATAATTAAAAATGATTGAGTCTGTTAAAACTCACATAAATTCAACCACTTAAAACGATAAATGTCATCAATAAATTAAATAGTTTATTTCATATATAAATAAAATTTTAAGGAATTGTGTAATTTATGTTTATAATGTGTATCGCCAATAGATTAAATTCAAGTGATGGTTTATTTAAATAGACAGCGAATTAAAATTTCACAAGATCTCAATTATTTATAAATTGAATTAGAAACCCAATTTTCGTTGAATACGGCTAAATGAAATACTGTAAGAAGATCCCGAAAGCCATTAAAAATTCACTAATACCCTAGAACGTGTATAAAGCACATCGTATAAATACTAAATATAATATTTATAATAAAAAGACATTGCGACAATAAGAGATATTGGTCATTGTAGCGGAAAATTAATCCAGTGGGGAAATTTTTCAACAGTAACGAGCGGAAGTCGAGCGAAAAATAAAGAATATTTGAAGTAAGCATCCACTTTAGTCAAAATGGCAGCGGAGTAAATTTAAGTGTTTTTGCACGAAAATATGGCAGATCGGACATTTTCTTAAGAAGCGACACACAAAAAGAGCGAGATAAAATGGCGGACGTAAACACAGAAAAACTCGTCCCAACTAACATTATGCCAGTCTTTTGAATATTTTATTGGGCACTAAAATGTATTCACGAGACCCTCGCTTTGCTCTATTTCTGCTCTTGTATTTCTCTATATGTGGTTCTCTTCTCTCTCTCAATGCTCGTAAATGATCCGACATTGGACATAATATGAGACTATTAATTTTCAGCGTGAATGTACAATATGAACTCGTATACACATAAATAATAAATACACTTTTACTACATGAATAGTATTCAAACTCGTTTATGGACAAAGTTAAAGTCACTGTATTGTTACAGATTAATTAATTGCCTAAGAATAAAACTAAGGCATAGATATAAACATTAGATATCGCATTGCATATAAATAATTCGTGCGATTTCGTGTACACCCGTATTCTTGCACTCTTCTCTCCTATTCGATAAAGGCATAAGAGTGTCTCCGTCACTCAACACATTTCTAATGACCCCTGAGAGTGGTTGTGATAATACTTTGACGATTAAAACGCAATAGTATTTTAAACATCTTAAAGAAGTACTCAGTGGTAAAGACTGAGCCTAGATGTATTTGAGTGTATGTTTGAGTCCATATGACATGTAGTAACAATGCATTTACCCATTTTACTGTGAAATATAACTGAAGATATGAAGAGAGATGTTTACAGTATAATGTTTGCCAGGTAACTGATGTTTTTAGCCACTTAATCCATTTGAATTAACCACGCATGTAGCCAATAATGCGATATCTTATGTTTATATCTATGAACTAAGGATTGTTTACATTATTTGTGATATTGATTATATTTTTGTTACATATCTCCATTTAAAGCGATAATTTTCTCTTCTACTTAATAAAAAATGAGTCGCTGTAGTTTAGTAGTTGTTGTAGCCCAGTGGTTTGTGTGAAGAACTAGTGAGTGAGACTCTCGGGTTCGATCCACAGCGCCGGGAAACTCTATGTCCACTGGTGTAACTTGGTAGGTCGTAGCGAACTAGATCTGAATGACTCATTGATGTGTGTGGCCTGGGAAACCACCTCTAATTCTCCTGTAAAAGCCACGGTGGACTAGCAAAGGGAATCCCGCACAAAGGAAGGCGTCACGGTATTTATATGTATTAAATTTATCATGTATTTAATAAGGAATGTAAGATCGATCCACTATCTTTATTTTATGGTATAATTTGAAATTAAAATGGTTAAATTTGAACAGAAAATTATATTTTACCACACAATAGGTACATTCCTTAGTTTAATGCTTCTGACCAGAATTTATTAAGTAACTAGATTATGAACTATTAATGGTTAGTTTATACCATGTTTTCATTAACTATAAATCAGTGTTTATAATATGATAAAAAGGCTTCGTCCTGTCCAATAGTGTGCGGTGTAGTTGAGAAGCATTGTAGCACCAAACTCCTTCTTGCTCAACCACTTGAGATGCTAATTTATGCATTTCAATATACCGACAACATATTACAATTTTCACCATTGCACAAAGCTATGTCCCTCACAAGAGACCGTTCTTATTATTAAATAAGCCATACATTTCTCCCAGACGTTCCACAACAGTATAGGAATACCTTGATCAACTATACGAATAAAATAAATAATATATTATGTTAATAATGTTCAAGTAATGTTTATGCAGAGTGACTAAGAAATATTTAGATTCCTAGCAAATAGTAATAAGAACGTAATTAATAAATGAAAAATACTACACATCGATATGCTGGTTGGACACTTGTTGATGGCAGTTACACGTACAGTTATTTTTTTATAAATACATATAATTATATAATACTACAGTACCACTAGAGCATTACGGGGGATCCCAAGTCACAGTGATGATAATGCAGCACTCGTCAGTTGGAACATGAAACAGAAAAAACGATGTCCCAAAAATATTATACCTACATAAAGCCCAACAGTACCAAAAAAGTTACTACCATAATACCCACAATATTGTGTAATAAATCATGTTGTTAAAAAATAGTAATAAATCAGTTTGGTAGGTAGTTCATTTGTGACAAATATAGACTATTCAAAAAAGATATAATTTTTTTGTATAATATGAGATAACAATAAGAAATGAATTTAATAATGAATAAAACTGATAAATACTGATTTGATCCTTTAATATCATTATGAATTAAGTGCGTTCTTTGTATTAAACTCAACCACAGACTCCGTCCTTTGGTATAATGTAAGACAATATAATAATTCCTAATATAATAGAATAGAACACCAGTCAACAGTGGCTGTCTTGTTGCGGTCTCACGCTGAAAAGTTAATACCCTTTACTGTGGCTACTCCAACTCGCCAAATTTAAATGCAGATCAAACTAAATCCGAATGTATAATATTGTATAGTAATATCATCGCTTTATCTTGAAATTAAATTAATTTGCCAACACGGATTCATTGTACATAAAGAATGTACATTCGTTAAGATATAGCGAATGAAATTATATTTATAGAAATATCATGCGTATTGTTTTCATATATTGGAACATAGTCACTACTACTGCATGCGCATATTATACATTTAAGATCGTACATAAGCGGGCTGTGGCAACCTGCAATTACTGTAGTACCTTAAATTCCGACGTAAGAGAGCAACAAGATTGTTCTTACAAAAACAACCGAGGTGATCATGTAAATTGTTTAGGGCAGGTTTTTTCAAGTCGTGTTCAATCGTGCGCAACATGGCAACAGATTGTACAAATCTCGTGTCATATATAAATATTCCGTTTCTCGAAGGCGTGTAAAAGCTATAGCCGAGCGATTCTGATGATTGTATCGCAGGCATTCAAGAGAACTTGCAACAGGCGACTTGAGCCGAAGCGACGAGTTCGTCACGTAACTGGAATGGAGAGGAAAATATACCACGAGCTCCAGTTATAACACGTTGATATTGGCGAGCTAGGATTTTACAGTTGAAGAAACGCATTTGGCGTGTAAATCGCAGAGTGACACGAGCTCGAGATATAACACGAGTTGAAGAAACCGTCCCTTACATAGTGATTTTTAATGACGCACTTTCCCTTATTAAGTGACGGTGAGATATTATTAAAAATATCGACAAGTGACAAACAAACAGTACGAGCGGTAAAACCAGCGCCCCAGACGACTGTCATACGAAACCTTTGGTGACAAACTCATATTTTTGAAGTCTTTTAACGTATTTTTGGAACCACATTGGATATAGCATATAGTTCTCAGTACTTCTGCTAAGTTAATTTATAAAATATTTATGAATGGTAATAATACGATTCTGATATCGATTGGTCGCTACAGATATGCTGTAAGACATCTCAAAGGTGTTCAAGTCCAAATGGAAACAGCATCCTGGAGATAGTATGTATAATACGAAGCAAGCTAGCAAACAGCAATTTTACAAAGGTGCAGCAGGCCCCCATTTTATCGACGCCCCGAGAGACGACATCGTGAACAAAGGACTCTTCTGACTGTCTGTCTCGTAGTCGTAGACCCCATCTTCGACTATGCCCTACCTTCTCGACTCTAAATGGATTACAACATTGCTGACTACTCTTGCATACAACCACCTATCAAAATATAAACGACCTTATCCGCTTCTCCGTTTGTATTGAAAATTGCACTACTGTTACAATGTGCGCAATCGCTCTAAACTATATTGTTTTGAATTATAATTACCACAAATTAGTAATTTTATAGGGAAATAATAATATCAAGCGTTGCAATGATTAGTGTTATTGATATAAAACATGGAAAAACAATTATAAATATACACAGAGAACAGGTTTGAAAATTAACGACGCAACGGACATACCTAAAACTTTATCGAATTCGGTTGAAAGTGGAGTAATATTTAAAAGAAATGTATACTAATAATACTATTGACAATAAAATGATTACATGCAAAATCTTCAAAAAAAAAATGAGCCGCCTGGTGGCCAAGTAGTAAGTGTAACGGATTCGTGAGTGAAGACTCCCGGGTTCGATTCACGGCACCAGCAAAAACGGTGTCCACTGGAGTCATTTGGTAGATCTGAAGGATTCTTTGCTGTGGGATGGTCTGGGAAACGTAAAGTTCCTCTAAAGGTCAAATATTATTAAATAATATTATTAACTACTGTTTGTTATTTTTTATAAATTAAAAAAGCTTATAAAATGGATATGTTAAAGTAAACAGTATTTCTCTAATATTATTAATATGTCACTGTACAATATCTTTATAATCATTTCATTAATAATGCACGATAAGTGTTTGATATGTTGGGCAAAACTTATTTTTAAAATATGTGTAAAAGTCATGCACGCTTCCATAAGAGCTTTTAATGTGTATATATGTACATTATTGGTGATGTCAGAACTACCCGTCTCTATTCACGATGGAGCATAATAAAATATGTTTATATTAGAGGGACAAAGGAAAAGTGAGTACATATATGCATGAAAATGAAGTACCGGTTTATGAATTGATATAGTATAATGTGGTGGTGATATGACGCTGGTCATGGCTTTTGCAAAGTACGAGGGATATAAACATGGAGTCACCAGACAGATGGACGGACGCTGGTCACACTCGCCAATAAACACTTCGTGCACGTGGTTCTCCACGAAATGACCTTCTCACTTTACTTCATCAACCACTCTTCACCGTTACTTCATGACTCCATCTCCATAACATTGCTATCTACTGGCGAATGCATTCCGAAGCCAACATAAACTTTCATTACTGAATGCAACACCCTACATTACTGCTGCATCACCCTTTCAATATCTCACAAATTCATAAACATTATGAACCATTAATTAGCGCTGGCTTATGAAGATGAAAAAGATAAATGCGCAGTCATCCGCCCGAGTATCATTCGTTTCGCGACGGAACATTTTAAGGACAACACAAGAATTAGACGTAAAAAATGATTTATTGAGACGTGAATGAATTAAGCCGGAGTTAAATGAGACGGCGAATGAGAAGGGAAGAAGTGGTAGTAAGCAAGCGCCCGCCCCAGTTAGAGGGTGAGAAAGGCTGGTACTGTATCGTGTCTCAAATTAAGGCCATTCATTAAAACATCAGCAGAGAAGAGAAGGAGAATATTGCCACCCCGGTCTTCATTTTCGGACACTGCGTTAAACATTATTTTTATTAAGATAATTAAAGTGGTCGAGGGCAGAACAAGGCAATACAGCGTTCCGGTAATATAATAAAAATAAACCGCAACGGCCGTTTTGACCCTATGAAAAAAATCTTATTACAGGAGACTAATAAAATATTCTTAAGGGGTTGGTATTAGGTAAGTGTTTGTAGAGGCTTGATGAAAATGTCATAAATAGCGAGAAAAGGCGGTAATTATATTAAGTCTGAAATGTCTACAAAGGTCGATTGAATTGGCTAACATTCAATTCAGACAAAAAAGACAGAAGAGAGGAAGGTTGGCTGTAGTGTCGTGCCGCAACTAATCACGGCCTCTTTGAGCAGTGGCATTTGAAAAAGGCTTTGTTGACGTCAGCGACGAAACTTCGACCTTTCTTTTATTCAACAGACCAGTCGAGGTACAGCCAGATACAAATTAATTTCACCGTCTAAGCTAAAGAACAAAAGAACGAACTAAATAGGAGTCTCAATAAAGCGATGCATTAGTTTAATTAGAGAATTTGATAAAATGACTTCATAGTTGTAAAGAAAATGTCTTGTTTGAATATTGTGAAAGATTGGTATAAAATAAACAAACCTTTAATATGCTTGTGAGATGAAAACAATATATTGAAATTCACATACCTGAAAATAAAAATACAAAAATGATTAATATACTTTAATTTCAATTATCACAAATACATTGTTCGATGTTTATTTATTTTTATTTAAAAAAAACTAACACGTGGCACAAAATTGAATTTTTATTATTATTATTTGTGTTTACATTTTCATTAAAAGGGTATTAATTGTATGTTTAATATAAGGAGCTTAAAATCAAAACTAGTAAAAGCATAAACACGTCCATATTCTTTGTAATCATAATTTTATAACATGAAAATGGAGGACAATTAATTGAATTTACGATATTTTAACCGAAACAAAATATTTGAAAAAAATATTAAAACTAGATTTGGGAGCTTTTGATTCCGAGCCATTATAATATAATATTATTTGTTTTCAATTTAATTTTTGTCTCTGTGTAATAGGGTTGATATTTTGATTAAAAACGCGACAGGGTTTACAAGTAACGCGTAAGAAGATGGAGGACATTTGAAATCCTGTAGGAATTGCGGAGATGGCGTGATGGCGATAATAACCGTGCAAGACAACCTTCAACTCCTGTCCTGATGGTGTTTGGAGCACCATCAACCCCCAGGAGTGATAAATAAACAGTCACGGATACACAATGAGGATAAATTGAACCGATAAGCGGGCGCATACTATTATATTATTCTACATATTAATTATACCATCGAATATTAGTAGCTGGCAATTGAATTTTTTACTGCAATATAAATCAATAGCAAATATTTCGAGATGAAATTAAACTCAACAATTTCTGAATAGTGGAATGGAGGATACGGTAATACAGTGGTAGTAAGTTAAAGCACGTACTAGGATAAGCGGGTATATCAGGTTCGGTTCCAGGCGCCAGTGATTTATCGTCTAATGATTTGGTCGCGATGCACTACCAATGCAAGTATCAGACCAAACTGGAAACTGATAATTGAAAACCACACATCTCTAGGGAATTATATTGTGTATGTAATTTGAAAACTCATAGACAGAGAGAAAAATTAATATCATAAAAACGAAATTCAAATATGTTATACAAAACACGTATCTACAGATGGATTTAGTTTTCGAACCAGGTACACAAATTCAACAATCCAGATTGTTTATTAAAATTGATTAAAGCAATTTTCACAGATTTGATAAAAAAAACACTATACTAAAATGACCAGATTAATCCACTCATATAAATAAAATTATATATGCATCAATTGAAGTGCGTCTTACCAATGAATTTCAAAAATGTTTGGCAAAATAACATATTTATCTATTAAAATACTTATAATCTTGAATTAAATAAAAAAAAATACTTGCTTAAATCCAAGCACTTAAATAAAAATTGGTTCGACTTAAATAAACTGTTGATTTATTTATTTTTAAGCTGTTTATCCATATTTGTCTTAATAAACGAAATTTTGTATCTTATCCATGGTTTCATATGCATGCATTTGCACAAGTCTGGCATTTAAGATGGATTTGTATTATCAATCGCTCTAGACATTAAATAAACAAACTATATAAATAATTAAAAAAATAATGGAGATATTTTTGCAAATACAGACATTTTTTTAAATAATAACTAGTGTAAAAACGTGGTCTCAATCAGTTTAGTGGTGTGGTATGTATTATATGAATGAGGTTCTTTGTGGGAGCAATAATAACGGTACCGGCGCGGGCTGGGACATTTCTTTTGTTGGCACAATGTAGTACTGACTAAGTATAAAGTATAGAACACATAGTTGTAGTATATTGACAGAAAGTTTCACAACGACAGAAGCTCACAAATAACTATCCATCTATAGTGAAAATGTTTCATATAACAACTGCCATTGCCTTGTTTGAAATGATACGTGTACCCATTTCCCGGTGCACCAATGCACTATGAAGAAAAGTAGTCCGTTTATAAACTGTAAAATCTTAATATTAATTTTAAGAATAATTTCATTCCTCTCTTGTTTGTTGAACGTCCATGAACTTCTATGTGTATTGACTTCTTTACTCATCGCTCCATAGTTTTTTCAGGAAGCATCAACCACATTCAGCAAAAACTTCATTTCTCTTTCTTTCCGCCCATATCACCAACATACATTTACTATCCTATTTTTTTCGTAAAATGTGAATCATTTACTACATTCTCTTCACAATGAAACGTATTGTCTGATATCGTGATACGCATTTTGTACGTGTATTAATTAAATAATAAATATAGAATGGCTAAAGGATCAGTGTCATAGTTATGTTTTTATTTAAAAACGTTTTTAAAAAAAATACGTGTACATTGTAAAATTTACAAAAGAAATTATAATTTATTTGTATTTAATTATTTAACGTTACATTTATGACAAAAGAATACATAATATCGTTATATTGATTTTATAATTAATCAACCTATCTAATTAGATATAGGAAACTTCGTCAAATAATTAGTAGGTCGATGAAATCGTATATAAATTATACATACGATCGGTGGACGAAATATATTGTATATAATAAATAGTGAAAGTAAATCTATAATTTGGTAAATTACTTTAGTCTAAAATTAGAACAATGTATGTATGAGAAACACTATGACAAAAACAATATGGGATAATATGTAGACAAGCACATAATAAACCAACGTCAAAGAAGTTTGTGATAAAGTTGGTTTAATATGTGGCCAGGATGACGATGCATCATTGAAGCATGCTCTGCATAATGAAGATCTAATATAAACAGACCAACAAGGAAGCCTGCCTCTTTGTATACGTATCGATATCCGGGATTAGAGCAAAGTTGATATTGTTATACCCATAATAAGATTTATTTAATAATCAGATGGTAAATGTAATATTTTGGGGGTAAGGTTGAGGTTTTCTAAATGGCATGATACTCAGGTGCAGACGGCCGTGTTTGCTTTCAACTCGATACGGGCCACAAACACGCCCTATGTAAAATTACTATATATATCCATAGACTAGACTAAACCAGACTTTGGAACCATATCATCGTACCGACCGCCTCTGCCTGAATAATTAAATAACATTAGCTCAACGCTGCTAAGAAAACACCTAACCGCTTAACATTATACGGACATTGATACACACTTATTATTACAGAGACGAAATCCGTGATAATAAAGGCACACTTTAAATAATTAAAAGACCTAGTCGGTGCTGAATATATGAACAATAGTTACACGGGGCTATATGGTATGGAATAATTTAAAAAATGAGAGCAGGCCGATTTATGTATGTTCGGGGGCGACAAAAATGTCTCACGGCAAAAGGGTGGCTCGTAAATACCACTTGGTGGTGTAACAGTAAAGAGTAAAAAATATTACCAGCCACTGGACCTCTATTATATAACTACTAACACTACGATATAAACATCGAATATTTAAGCATGTCTGCATACTGTTGAATAAAATATAGCCCCATACAATACAAACATTTATATTATGAAAATTACTATAACATACTTCAAAAATTATAATCAAAACAATGAATTTGTACCATTTATGTATTGTATTTAATAGACTAATTTATTGATGATACATGACCTCCCTATGCTTACAAAAAGAATGTAAAAATTGTTATCTTTATCATACTAAAAACCTTTCTTTTTCATTGTTCCATCTTTTTATGTTTTTCTTTTAATTTTTTGTAAATTTTTTATTGATTTTTCTTTTCTTTCATTTTCCAACTGACGATTGCTGCACTATTATCATGGCGACTTGGGATCCCCCATAATGCTCTAGTGGTACTGCAGTATGATAAAATAATATATGTATTTATTTATATGTAAAATAAATAAAATAAATACATATATTATGAAGTCTTTTATATGAGAAATTATTAACAATAGTGTATATAATATATATATATATATATATATATATATATATATATATATATATATATATATATATATATATATATATATATATATATATATATATATATATATATATATATATATATATATATATATATATATATGGGTAGAGAAGGCAGGGTAGACCTAGGCTAAGGTGGGCGGACGAATTTTATAAGGTAGTTAGGAGTTTAGGAATTAATAACTGGAGGAGCGCGGCCTCCAATAGAAATAAGTGGAAGATGCTGGTGCGGGAAGCCTTGGTTCATCACTGAACTGGAGTGCTTATGATGATGATATATATATATATATATATATATATATATATATATATATATATATATATATATATATATATATATATATATATATATATATATATATATATATATATATATATATATATATAATATTAAGTAGGAAAGTAACATTCGAATTTTCGTTTTAAATATATATGTATATAGTTAAACTAATTAAAATATGAACTATAAAATATTTTTGTATTATGGAAATAGCTATCTAATACCAGACAAATTAGTTTAGTTTTTTATATAACGTGAAAGATATGTTCGCCGGATGGCCTACAACACAGGGACTATAAAAACCTCTTTTTAATTAATTTGTTGCTTTATTTTACGGGAAAATACTGCCCAGATTTAGGCACCTCAACTAAAATAAACTCCGGTCTGTTTGTACAATCACAGCAAAAAATAAGCATTTGCCTAATGACAATTTAATTGAAAATGTACATAATGAAAAATGCAGTCTACTTCCGGCAGTGCGACAGAAAGTCCGAGAAAGAATTTTAAGACTCGTGCACATTTATATGTATGTCTGGTAAATGTTACTATAGGGCAATGTTATTATTACTGGTGTAAGAAAACTACGAAAGAGAAATAAAATTAGAAAATTTATTTCGTAAATGCACTGTCGCAAATTATTATGTACGCGTTTACACTTAACGAAAGCGACCACAATAAAACTTACTTCTATGCTTAATTACAACAGGGGTAAACTTCTACTATACAATTATTTGTTACTACGCTAAACGTCTACAAATTGAATTTATTTTTTGAATAAAAACTATGTTTAAAATTCTTCGGAATTTTTTAAATATATCGACGGAATACTGCCAAAATGCACTTAGTCGTATTCCATAGTTTTAAAATAATGGGGATTTAGTGAAAAAAAAGACACAGTCTTAACAGAACTATAAATCTATGGTCATTTGAATAATCTATAAGTCATTGACTTCTTTTATCTTTCCAAATATAGCACAATTATAAAAAATACATCTATTTTAAATACCAGAACTAAAATAATTTACTTAGTTAATTTTTTTCACCCGATTTTTTATCGATCATACGACTAAGTGCGTTTTGTCAGTAGATAAAGTAATAAAATACATATAGAATTGCATTCCTAACTCAAAATATGACATTTATATATGCGACGTTTAGATTACGTTGTGTAAACTTTTTATAATGGATAAATAAATATACGCCACAAGAACGAGTAGAAATATACAATATTTATTTAAAACGTTATAGGCAATTCAATCAGTCAAATTCTCGTAAATATATTAAAAACGTGATACTTAACGATAGTACTTTTTATAGAGACGTATTTTTTTAAAATAAAGTGTACATTTTTATAGAATGTTATGACTAAAAAACGTTACGACTAAAACTATGTATGAATGTATAAAAAAAAAGTGAAAACATACCAGTTTTTAAAATGAATTATAATCGCAATAATACTTGAGCTTGAATTATTAAATGGTCTGTGGTTAATTCGCTCTCAATGGATACAAACATAAAAATTCTGGTATGATAAATCACTACTCTGGAACCCAGTTTACTTTTAGCGAATAGATGTAGTATAGTGATTTTCAATCAGATGATCTTTTAGGTATCTCTTTTGTTATGAGAGAAGTATATATATTTTTAGTTAAATAATAATATTTGGTAACCTTCAATTCAATAGTGTTAAGTGTCATTATAAGTTGAGTATAAAAAGGAATATGCCTATAAAAAAAACTAATTGTTGATATTATAAAGTGCAGGTATTGTTCTCATAAAGGATTGCATGTTTTTAATTGTGGTTTGTGCCAATAAATAGTAAATACTTCTCATTAAATAGTAAACAATGTATTGAGAATAAGTATGTATAAGCTGAAGGGTTAGTGTTACTCGTCTTTGAAAGTTCATCATCCATGTTTATATGAAATAAAAATTCATCCACGTTTTCGATTTAGTTCCAACAAGTACGCAGACATTGTGATATAAACGGAATATAGCATAAAACACAGTGGTGGTTGTAGGAGCATGGAGGCATATAAATCTTTTGCATCCGGCTGTTAATGGAAAGGGGAGGCGAACCACCCTCGTATATCATGTGCCCTACTATTTTATAATGACCCACACCTATGACCAAGATGCAGCTAGCCACTACCCCACCGAGTCTTCTTCACCAAGCTTTATATGCAAATCGTTGTTCCACTCGCCTTATTCCCAGACACGTACATTATTTTGACACGCCTAACGAACCAGGCAACACGAAATATGTTGTTCGCGCAGAATTTCAGAAAATCATATTTAATATACTTTTTAAATAATTTCAGTACGGCTTCATGAATAACAAAATATTGTTGTTTTAAAAACATGAATTCTTGTCTGCCGTTTTATTGGTGCATTTTTATTTTAGTAGTTAGTTTAGTGCGGTGTAGTTTCGACGGTCGTTTTTTCGGAAAACGGCGCGGAAGTTTTTTGAAAACGGCCCCTTTTCACAACAAAAACTAACAAGGGTGGTCGTTACAGGTCTTCAGCTACAAATTAGCTTTTTGATAGAGCCATGCACAAAATTCACAGTCGGTGTACAATTTCATGCATGGGGTGTGCGGAAAATACTTTGTTTTGTCCCCCGCGCCGGTCGCTAATTACACCACAGTCTTTGAATAATACCCTCTAAGAATTTATCACCCAAAAGAGGAATGGACAAGGCCACAACAATCCTTCCTTTTAATGAAAACGCTCATTTGCTAGTAAACCTTCACTTTGTATTTGCGCCGGAAATTGGCAAGAAGGCTTTGTGTGAATCCAATGTATATTGTAATAAATAATACTAGTGTTGCCTTAAAAATATATAGTATAGTAGCATTGCAAAAAATGTATACAGGGAAGTTATTATGAATAAAAATTAGTGCCAAATGTAGGTGGAATTTTTATTTATGATGAAAAACATAGAGGCACTCAGTCAGGTGCTTGGTGACCTTATAGCTGAACCTTTTAACTCCTGACACCAGTTCACATCCCGTGAGATTGCCCCAAGCTAACATCGCACCTGTGTCTCCTCTTACCGAATTTCCGCTCTTTTGTAGCAACGTCATTAACTAACTGGGTTTGAATATTCATATACATACATATAAATTTAATATATCTACTATATTTGGGACAGATGATTTTGGCTTTATAACATACAAACCAGAGAATATATCATAAAAAAACCTAATTAAATGTCAAAGAATAATTTTAACTCATTTTTAAATCAACAAACGCCATGATTGTATAGTATAATTCATGATTTTGATTCGATAATAATTAATTTCAAAACAGACGGACATTTGCATTGGATTTAATTGGTTTCAGGGAACAGCCAATCACACATAGTAAATATTGGCTATAATAACAATCTAAAATAACATTTCATTGGCTCGTGTTCAGAAAAATGTGCTATTTTCAATCATACTAATAATGAGAAACAGGTAATTATTTATATATATATATATATATATAATTATATATATATATATATATATATATATATATATATATATATATATATATATATATATATATATATATATATATATATATATATATATATATATATAACCTTAATGAAGTAATTTATTTGTAAAAATTGTTTACTGTAAATATAATCAAATAATTTAACACATTTGACACACGCTCATACATATTTATGAACATAGTATCGATCAAACAATGAAATTGCGTATTAAATTTATCGTTTCCGTAATATTTGCATAAAAACTAGCGACCGATGAATTATTCCACATTTTCGACAGACACATTTGTCAAAGCATTGAAATATACTTTGGCGAGTTGTCTACTGTTGAAAGAGCTTTAGTATGCGCAGTTTTGTCAAAGCCATAATATCAATTTGTTTAATAGCAAACACTCGTAAACGAGTACCAATATGAATAGTTGAAATAATTCCATTATTTACTGACGGCTCGTTATTGACCGTCCGGGGATACGGCAGTAATAAACAATAAATATAATCGAATCGGATTTATTGAGAATGAATAAAAGCAAATAAAATCGGATGATAATGTCATAAATTTGCACTGAAAAAATATTGACACGAAGCTGCACCAGCGCCATTAAATAATACTATTGGCAAAAGTGTATGCAAATAGTACCGACTAGTAGTGGAATGGCCGACAAAACTAACAAATCCATACATTATTGTACTAAACAGGCTATAAAAACAAATTTCCCATTCGCAAATATGTATAATTGAAATTAAGTTCATTGACATCTGTCAATCACCAATTTATTATTTATTGAATTTCAGTCGATTGAACTGTTGAGCTCCAATTAAATTATCGCATAGCATGCGCAACGTAAATAATTTTCGAAATCCAATTAAAATACTTAAATAAAATAATGTTTTCATAAATTGAATGCGAATTAAATAATTGTAGTATAATATTTTTATGAAAAATAAAAAAATATGATTAAACGAGCGTGTTAGGATGATTAAAGTATGACAATAGCAGTGATCTGTCAGTAGTCATTGATGGGAATAGTCAGACGAGGCATCAATAGTTAGTTGGTGGTGCGAGAGTAGTGCAATTGAATTTTGATTGGAGCATTTTCGGGTTCCACTATTTATTTTACGACAGACACAGACTATTCGAATGCCACTTAGATGAATTTACGAGCCGACAATGGCTTTCTAACAGACGCTTTCCTATCCCTTTATTAATTATCTCTACTGTACGATTTGAACGTTCAGCAAACCGTTTCTATCCATTGGAAGCGAATCGATGGCCGAGTAAGATTTAGTGAGGTTCTTTCAAGTACAATGCATATTGTAGACAAGAAACATTTTTTTGAACCTGTGTGAGTATAATATATCACAAGCAATGTATTTTTAATAATATATAATTTTTCTAACATCTTCTTCGGAGAGACTAGAACTATCCTAAACGTTCTAAAACAATGTAGAAGGTATTTATTTATATACGCCCCGAGTGGTTTTTATAAATTTTGGTTTTTTGGACACAACAACGTGTTAATTTATTGTCTGTTGGTGATCTTAAATATTATAGCTACACAGATGACCGACAGATTAGATATAGATTAAGACAATTGATCGGGATTTTATTAACATTATTCCTGATCTCCCATTCGTAATAACCGATCAAATCTTTTTTTTACTTAAGCGGGATTTGAGCCCATGACCACAATATTTGTATCAATGCACCTTATCCTCTGAGCTAATTCCACAATACGAGATATTTTCCATGCTTAGTCAATATTTATAGAGCCTAGTTAGTGACGTCATTTACTATATGACAAATTTACCCACCTTATAAAAGAACTAATAACGAGACAATTTTTTCTGATTATTCAGCAGTCGCATCAGTGAAATCAGGCGGTAAAACGTTTAATTAAATTTTATACATTATTAAACGGCAATATAGAGTGTCATATTTGTGGAAAAGCTGGCTATAGTTAAGACATTAAACGGTGTTGTGTCGTTAGCGTCGAGTAACACAATAGTAAACTATCCTTTTCCTAAAAATATTTATACACAGTTTCAATGAATAATTCCATGTTTGCTTAAGGCTATACGGCTGATAATGTCTATATCGGAAAAAATATAATAGACGCGATTAAAATCAAACTTAACGCGACTCACGCGATTCTTCATCATCATCTTGCGTTTTACGTGATCTAATATGCGGAAAGCCTAAAAATTTAGAATGAATAAAATACACACGGGCCTTAATTCTCTTAAATACTTAAAAACCATATTATTCTTGTATTTAATTCGTTGATTGAGCAACATACGTATAGATATGACAAACAGCAATGGCGATAATAATGGAGACGACAGCGCTGAATGGCAAAACGCATTCAGAGCAATGCCAGCACAATTTGCTAACCACACTATTCTACATGAATGTTATCATTCTAGTGAAACATAATGCTGACACTGCTTATTCGATGGATATCACCAATTTTACAACCCAACTTAGACTATCCACTAGCATACATCTCTTGTGTCTCCACTAACCACCGATTAATTTCCAACCCCTATCATTAACCGAGCCAAACCGAGATCAATAGTTTCTTTAGATGATATCGGATACTATACATTTTAACTACTAAACTACAACTGAAACAAAGCATTTGTCAATAATAATTAATAATATGATAAAATGGGATTTTTTATGGTACGTGGCTCACCATGATTGCTTCTATGGTGAGTCGCACAATTAAATTTATATGACTATAACAATATAAAAAATTGAAATCGCTTGAATTCTTAATCCTCCATCATTTATAAAGAATGACTGATGCTAACTGAAGAAAAAAATTCTCATTCATTATCATAGGTTACAATCCTACTCAAGTCAAAAAAAAAAATTTGATCGATTATTACGAGATCGCTTATAAACAGAGTCCGCCAAATGCCATTTCGCTATCTAACTATGCTATTTTTTACAGATTAAAAAAAAGCTACTTTTCGTAAATTTTGGCGAAAAATGCCATATTAAGAGCCACATTTATAATCTTATCAACTAGATTTAGACTCTATTTAAAAGAAATTAATTTATGTTTTTATGCATATGTACATGTATTCAGGATAAAAATTTCACCAAGAACGTGTCCCAAAATGTGAAAGTAAATATTATAAAAAAGTGAAGGATATTTTTCAATAGAATTTTTTATATACCAAACACCCCTTTAAATATTATATTTGATCCGATTTCTTTTAGAGTAAAAATTTGCATTCGATAACATCGGCGTTCATTTAATTTTATTTTAGTATGTAAACATAATCATAAATTTAATTTCTTTAGCAAAAATATAAATATTGTAGTTTGAATAACGAAATCAATTTATTGGTGGTTAATTTATACTTATTTAACATATAATTTTACACAAAAGTGAAAATAAGTGCCACAACATATGCTATTTATTGAATTTAAAGTGCCATTTTTGCCACTCACTACTGGTACTAATATTTGGCGAACTCTGGTGATAAATTACCTATCGATCGAATTCGGGCAGAGCCGCTCTGTCGATGACCTGTGTAACTAGTCATTGTTAAGATCACCTAGAGACAGTTAATCAAAACATTATTGTGTTTGGATAGTTTTCACATCCCTACATATGATAGCGCCCCCGGAGTAGAATATAGGCATATTGTCTTACAAATAGTGTATTACTTAAAGCATATCGAGTTGAACAGTCATCTATCAAATAGCACAAAGAGTAACTTTTCATTGCAGTATTATAATAGAACACGGTGAGTGAAGCCATAATGTATGCTAATAATAGTACCTAGTGATAGAGTGGTAGGCTTGTGGTGACGTCACTAACGAGAGGGAGTGCATTTTGAGAAGGCACACTGAATATATTAACACTACGCACTGTGTACTTTAGCAGGATCACACTAAAAACAATTAGCCACGATTTGCACACGGACAATGTACACCTTTTTGCAATACAGTAAAACCACCTGCACCGTGCTTAAATGAGATTTAACATCGCATTTGTTCACTGCATATTGCTGAGTGGATTGGTTCATTTCACCGACTCCAGAGTGGATTGTAATACAAGAATACTGACACTCGGAATATGAAGTAATCTTTACTGTTTTCATGTAAGCACCACTATTGGCATTTAAATATCAATAAAACCTAAAAGCATATGCGAGAACATATGATAAATATACGAGAACGTTTTCATGTCATTATTCTTCATTCAACAACCTCTTTTATTCTCCTCTGAATAGGCTGCAACGACTTGGCAAAGAATTTGCGCACCTGGGTGAACTCTTTTCTACAAATTCTGCCACCAATAGGGCTTGTTTAGGAGAGACCTTATATATTAACATATAAATGATTGCTTCCTGCACCTTACATTATTTTATTTTATATACATTTTATACAAACATTTTTTTATAATACTATTATTTATTTTTATACATGTACTTTTTAGTTTGATTTACCCTTTTTATCAATATTGTTTTTGCCTATAAAAGAGCTCTTCTGAGCGTTTATAAGGAAATAAATAAATGTTCAAAACCCTTTTAATAAATTATGAGTATAGCGGAGTGCAAATAACGCTATGATAGACTAATAAAAATATCTATACTTTGTTAATCGGTTAAGTAAAAAATATTAATTATGATGATTTCATAAAAATGATTACCTACTTATAAACCTCCTACACATTAAATTACTTAAAATTATTTTAATTTATATAATGTTTCGGTTTTTTATATGTATTTTTGTTTTGTATATAAAAAAAGGTCTCATCAGCATTTATATGAAAATAAACAAATAAATATCGGACTCTATTCACTGTAGTACCACTATTGAACCATTTGGCAAAAACAAGATTTTTTTTATGTAATAGTTACAAATTCTCAAAACGTTATAAATGAAACATTAAAAGTGGGAAAACTTAGAGCGTCCAAAGTAATTACGACATTTCAAGTGGCTCTTTAAATTTGGAAATGGCAGAAGTTTTCGCGCTGGCCATTCGCGAGTTCTGGAAATAAATTGAATTGTCTTTTTGCCCTTTGTCAGGAGTGAGTGAAAAAATAGCAGTAAACGATTCAAACCGGTACGTTATTTTTCGGCGTATCGTTCAATTAAAAGTTACTGGCCCAAAGAAAAAGCGATCGAGGGAGGCAATTTAGATGGCCGAAAACTGTGACTGCCTCGAGCTTAACGGTTTGTGTGATATCGTTCAAGGAAAAAAAGAAGTGAAAAAAAAGTACGATACCGGTACAGACTCGGCACATTCGGACCGGTCGCGATGGGTAATTAGATATTTATCAAGCGGGCAAGAAAGTTCCGGTTCGGAAGAATGCGAACTCGTTACGGCACCGGAAAGGGGGGCATAAAAGGAGGAAACGTTAAACGGATTACTAAAAAGGAGAAAAGGCTGAAAAAATGGGGCGAGTGGGACAATAATTAAAGCGGAGCACAGAAGATACAAAGGCTCCACCAGCCAAAATGACAATTGTTTTGACGGAATGCGACACGAAAAATGAGCTCTGTATTTTTACAGACAAAATAATACCCGACCAGAACAAACAGTCTTCTTCGTTTCAAATATAAAAAACCCTGATACAAAAAAAAACATTATTTTTAAATATATACAAATACAAAAATAACTGTTTTAACGTATTCAATTACCCAAGGATTTTTCTGTTAAAATAATTATTTCGTTCAAAGACTGTAACAAAAAATTGCGATTCATTTGTAAACATAAAATGCCATCCTTCTAAAATCATCATGCTTTAAAAAATGTTTCTATTTGAAAATTCATTATATTAAATATAATAAAAAATAATAAATATAACAGTGGATTATTAAAATAAATTAATAAATTTAGAGATGATAGCGTACGATATACATACGTCATGAGAGAATAAGAGTCATCTGATGAAAAAAAAATATTTTTCAAATATCTCACACATGTGGGAACATATCTATTGGCAATTTTTTAAATAAAAATAAATAAATATACAATCGGTAAATTAGGATAATTATTTCAAATGACTAAAGTTACTAACTGATATGTTCACAAAACAATGGCCATCTTGAGCATTTATTGACCACTTGAGATTTAGATAAGAGTATATTCTATTATTATAATACTCAAACCTAATATTATCGTATTTATAGGAATTGCAGTTTTGTATAAATATAATACAGATAACAAAAATAATGCTATTTCTCAATAAGCAATTCAAGTAAAGACAAGTGGTATTCTTTCATTCTGTGGATTTTGCTGATAAAACACACGTGTTGGAAATATTTATAAAATCCAAGAGCCACTTGGAGTTTTTGCTTTTAAAAGTGTTGATAATCTATCGATATTATTACAAAACAGGGCGTCTTTATTTCGACCACTTATTAAAAAATATCACTTATCATTATGAGTAAAAAGTGCAGTAAAAACAAATGATGGTGAATAATAAGAAGTGTTGCGCCATCCCTGAAATTAAAGTGAATCTCGACTTTGTTTAACTCAAAAACCACTCAAATTTATGTTTTTTGGGGACTATTGTATGAGTATTATATTATCTAGCAATTTTTAAAATATCGAAATTTTTGGGCCCTGACTATCCCCTTACAAGAGAATCCCAGCAATATGGAAGGCGTCACGGTATTAATAAATTTATTAATATTATTTTAATTAAAAAAGTTAAGAGCGGATATACAGTATCCAATAGAACTTCTATGCATATATTTATTATATTTTACGTGCAGCCAATATTTAACTGACAAAAAGAGAATAGTCGAACGGGGGTGGTTGAAATACGGTGATGATATAGAGGCGGTCTTTAAATTTGCATCGATTCGTAACCCGAGTCCATAAAGTGTATCCAGCGGTAAAATACCAATCTCATATTTCATATAAAAATGATGTGTATAAAGCAGGACAGAAACATAGTTGTGAACATAGGAAACTGGGAAAAGTCGGGGAGAAGGCAAGCTGAGTTGACCCGAACCGAAGCCATGTACTTGCGTTGTATAATATTGAAAGCCATACTGACTTCTATATTGAAATAGATCCCATGGTACTATACCATATTTTCGGTGTTCTAAGTGTACTTCGAAACGCTCTTCAAAAAGACCGTTTGGAGATCTTCAAAAAGGGCGACATAAGGATAAAATATTCGCATGCATTTTCGACAATCTGTAGCATTTTATATCGATTTGAAACGATTCTTTATAGAATACCGTAAACGACAATTTTATGTCGGTTTCAAACGTATACCAACCCGCACGAATTACTATTAAATATTAGGAAGAAAAAAGAAAGTAATATCAAATATAGACGAAGAAAACAACAAGCTGTTTTGTCTTGTATTGATTTTAATACACTTTTAATATGAGTTATTTAAATCGTAGATTTGGACATTTGCCAACCGATACCCAAATATCGATGGGTCAGTAAGAGGAGTAACTTTCACTATTGTAATATATTAATAGACGAGAGTATTTTAGTGCAAACAAGGTTTATTTTATGTTCTACCATCATATCTACGAAAGCAAGTAAAACTACATATTTGACTCAAACACGGATTTTTTGTATATATTATACATACATTTATATGTTAGTAACCCATCGGTATCACGGAATAGATTGTAAACTATTAAACATTCATATATTTTTATTTGATCAATTCAATGCCCATAACAAAGGGATATAGATATAATAGCTATGCCAATATTGATTGCTTTCATTTCTGCTAACCAAAACATTACATTTTATAGAGATTATGTATAATTTTATCATAAAATAATTACATTGTTGAAATAGATTTTTTTAGGATATGCTATAGGGTGTATGATCCCAAAGGTAAAATATATAAACAGGTGTTTCATTTCAAAGAGGTCTTTTTGAAGGTGCATCAAATATTTATAATTTGGGTTAGAAATGCATTTTGAAATTTAATATTCCTGTAAAACTCCAGTCCTATATAATATGTAAAAGCTTGCAGCAAAGCAGTCCTATATAGTATGTAAATCATGTCCGTCAAAATACTCTTTCATTTTCAAATGTTTGAAATGTGGTTAAGTCTCGCTGAAAAACCAAACCAGACTGTATATTTCTAATCAAAGGTATCAACATTTAATTGCGGGCGGGCATGTGAATTTAGGCGGAAAACCAAGCACAAATGCAAAACTGCATCACAAATCCAATTTCAAAAAGCCAAGGACAATAATAATAGAACCGTTTCTGGTCGTCCACACTAACGAGTCACAGATTTAATAAAAAGATATAGAGAGAGTCACCGCCTTTCCAGCCTTT
Organism: Agraylea sexmaculata; assembly: GCA_022606485.1. NCBI lineage: Eukaryota > Metazoa > Arthropoda > Insecta > Trichoptera > Hydroptilidae > Agraylea > Agraylea sexmaculata. Next base: position 114,125 of record JAGTTH010000172.1, on the reverse strand, counting down.
GTTTGCCTACGCCTTTACATGCCCTTCTATATATACTACATTTAATTCAACCCAAACCCACAAGCACAGTATTAAAATAGGTGTCTAATTTATGTATATATTGAATTTAATTTAAAATCTTTTCAGTGATATGAAGTTTATAAGAAGATAATAAAAGTAGACTATTGCAATACAAGAAGAGAAATCATTTAATAATATAAAATCGTGTATGGAATATGAATTTTCCCCTTGGAAATATGATATATCATTATAGGGGGGTGCAAGATGAATCTCCAAATAAACGACGAAAGTGAAAACATGAAAATATGTTACAGACGAATTGGAAGACGGTCTCATTTTTATTTTCCTCATTCTTTCCCTTCCACTTCCCGGTTTGAAATTGCAACAACAATTAAGCGTTCATTAATCACGCTCATCCACCAGGACGAGACGTTTCGCGAGAAGACAAGAAGATGATTAAAAAGTTACCAACGGCGATCTTTAGATGACGAAGAAGAAGTCAAAGTCGTGAACGAAAAAATGATAATAAAAAACCGATGGTAATGTTAAAGCAACCGGGGAGAGAACAAGGGAGAAAGAAAAGCATTAACTGACGGTGGACATTTTAAAAATGAAGAAACTCATTTGGCGCCTTTGCGTGCAAATCTAAAGATACACCTCGGCTGAAAAGTCATTACGTTTCCTCGGTCGTTCGTTTCTCTTTCACCTGAGAAACTTTCTCGGTGGACAATTTAGTGAGCCGGAACACGGTGTCTCAACAAGAACTCTTTTACTTCCAAGCCGTTTGAACATCGGACGAAATGTTTATTTCTCTATAAAGGCGAAGCTTATTGGTCTGTCGGAGCACTCTGAAAACTATTTTTTGTGAAATTTAATATTATTTCAACCGCAAGCATGGCTTATTCAACTTCATGATTGTTTACCGTCCGACATAATAAGCGATAATAATTTTAGGCAGTACCAAACAATGTTTATTTATGATAATAGAAACCACCAGACAAATGAGTGCGCAATAAAATTATCATTACGAGTAACGACATGAATAAATGCATTCAAAGTTGCCAAAACACATTAATCCAACAACACCAAATGACAAGTATTTCAACAAAAAATATTTATTACTATTTGGCATGTGAATGAGAAAATTGTATGTTTTAAAACATAGATATAGACATTAGATCGCATTGCTTATAAATAAGTGGTGTAGCCCGTGAATTTTTGCACTCTTCTCTCCTATTCGATAAAGGCATAAGTGTGTCTCCCTCAATCAAAACATTTCTAGTGACTCCTGAGAGTGGTTGTGACAATAATTTGGCGATTAAAACGCAACAATATTTTAAACATCTTAAAGAAGTAGCCAGTGGTAAAAACTGATCATAGATCTATTTGAGTGTATTTTTCGAGTCCATATGACATGTAGTAACAATGCATTTACTGTGAAATATAACTGAAGATATGAAGAGAGATGTTTACAGTATAATGTTTGCCAGGTAACTGATCTTTTGGCCACTTGATCCACTTGAACTAAACATGCATTTAGCCACTCGTGCGATATCTTATGTTTATATCTATGTTTTAATATAAATCATAAATTATGTATCTCATGAAGCGGTCATTTCAATAACAGGGAATTTAGTAGGTATTGTTACAGTGACATTGGACCGTAGAGCAATAGTAATGAAATGCGCCATTGAAATTTTATGCATCATTATTGCAGCAATTAAATAAAATAATGGCAACATAGTGAAATATTCATTATCTCATTTGATAGTATATTCTAGGATGCATCGTTCCATAAAGTGCGAATTTGTGTGATGTATTTATATGCTTTACGTCAAGCGATCGAAATAACCACTGCCATTACAATCATCACTACAATACAGAACATTCATTTGCACGTTCCAAATGCAAATTTTATAAAATACATGGTTATATATGAAAAAAAAAGTTTTTGTAGCCTAGTAGAGAGAATTTGTCTATAGCCAGTAAAGTGTGGTTAAATAACAGATGTACAAGAGAGAACTGCAAGTGAAACTAGGATCTGAGGGCAAAATTATGTACGAACGAGAACTGAGGAAAAGCGCTACTTATACGTACATACATTAACACTTCTGCGAAGGGTTTCTTGAACCACACCTAAACCCAACCCAAAAACTTCTAATCATAGTACATTCAACTTAAACTTAATGATATATTATATCGAGGGTATACTGCAAAAATACATTAAGTAATATTTTGACGATTTTGAGTGAGGTATGCATTTGTATATGTTTTTTTATTACTTTATCTACTGCCAAAATGCACATAGTCATATCATCAATATTTCGGGAGAAAAAATAAGTCAAATTTACATTTTTAGTTTCTGCTAGTTAAAATAGAGGTAGTTTTTATAATTGTGTTATATTTTGAAAGGTAAAAGAAGTCTTTGACTTACACCGCATTGTAAATTATTCAAACATATACCATAAATTTATAGTTTTGTTCGCAGACTTTTTTTCACTAATTCGCTATTATCTCAAAACTATGAAATACAACGAATTTTAGCAGTATACCCTAAATATATAAAAAATGTAAATAATTTAAGATAAATTGATTAATTTTATGAATTTAAATGCCTCCTGAAATGAAAACAAGAAAATTACTATGAATTATAAACATATTTTTTTTTAATAAAAAAACGAATTAAACTTGTAGACGTTTAGCGTAGTAACAAATAATTGTATAATAGAAGTTTACCCCTGTTTTAATTAAGCATAGAATATACTACTTAAAAATTATGATCACTCAATATACATACATATTTGTTTTATAATTCCACTGTAGAATTCTACATTATGTTCACGACTGTATATTAATTAAGCTGAATATTTTTTTAAATGATAATCAAATTTAAAGATGCCCTTATTACAAGTATTAACCTACCATAAGTAGCTATATGTATAAATGTGACAAGGCAGTCATTTTAGAACATTATAGTATACACATATATTTAATTTCAATATAATATTCTAGATTCTTAAATTGGCAATATTATTTTTAAAAAACACGGTGTTTTTTTTTTAGTTGAAAAAAATCATATTCGGTATATCTATGATGGGCGAGGTACACAACATTAGAAATTGCCGGTTATTTTTTAGTTTCTTTATTATTGTGGTAGTGGTGAGATGATGGCAAGGCAAGCACATAGTTTAGTCACATAACAAATAATGGAAAGGAGAAGATGGTGGTGGTAGAAATGTGTAAGTGACATTTATGGGTCGTCGCGAGGAGCAGCAGAACCCGCCACAGACAGCTTTATGTCCATGCCCACGCACACCTACCTTCCTTTACTACAATTATACCCATTGTTCTTCATTCTATATATACATATAATATAAATCAAAAAGGGTTAGAGAAGGCAAGGTAGACCTAGGCTAAAATGGGCGGACGAGTTTTATAAAGTAGTTAGGAGTTTAGGAAGTGGAAGATACTGGTGCGGGAAGCCTTGGTTCATCACTGAACTGGAGTGCTTATGATGATCATGATAAATTTAAAATCTGAATTGCGACTTTTGGTATATCTGATTATTTGTTTATTAAATAAGTGATAAAATGATCATGTGTTCAATAGGCAAATTTTTATTTCATTTAGCTGAAGGCGCATGGCTATATACTACTCATACACTATAGCGTATATTTAAAAAAAAACTACCGATTGGTCATCTCGATCAAGGTTTACTATACTATCTTGTTTTGTAAGATGAATACTTTTCAGAACTAACCATCAAACGTATAGCTTGCGTATAGCACTTATCAGGGGGCTATTAATTTTAATTAATGAATAATCTGTCGAAGAGGCCATTAGTGAAAACGTGTTTTTGTCAACAGTGGAATTTATTTCAATCCCCGTTTTTATTAAATATAAATTTTCTGCTGTATTTCCACTTCAAGTTGTTTTTTGTTTTAGTTCATAATTTTATTATACTTATGATCTTTTTTTATTAACTGAGTTTTTTTGATAAATTTAGATTTTGATGTTACTCAATTTCTTTAAAAATATTTGTTATAAAGTTGTTTTGTTTTCTTTAATTCTAACAGTTGTTTTATTTTCATATACTGATGAGTTATGCGGTATCAACATGGAACTTTGTATGTCTATCTTGTAATGCTGTTGTTATCGCAGAATATAACTAAAATAATATTACTATGTTGATCAATATGAATATAGAATTAATTGATAAAAATCATCGGGTATTTTTTTTACAATTTATGATAAGCATTCACAGACGCGGTTTGTCTGGCTTTTTACCTAAATCAAACCTATTTTCGCAATATCATAGTTGTTTATGTAATACTCATGTAAATAAATTCATTTAATGATTACTTTCTAACGAATGATCCAATCTATTGGCACTTGAAGGATGTGAAGGCGCTTCGAGTATTCAGAAATAACACAACCGCATAATCAATTAAAAAAATTCTTACCATATTCCAGTAAAAATTATATATATTAAATGTGGAAAATACCTGAAACAAAAAAAAATTGAGTTAACAATGATTGAGTGTATATAATATATAAACTATACCAGCGTAATAAGCTCAGGGGATAAGAAGCGTACTATGTGTGTCATGGGTTCAAATCCCACTCAAGTCAAAAAAAAAAAAATTGATTTGATCGGTTATTACGACTGGGAGATCGGGAATAATATCAATAAAATCCCGATCGATCGTCTTGATACAGGTATACTCTTATTTCCTGTATTTTAAGGTAAATACTGATTATTAAGTCTGTGACCTGTGTAACTAGTAATAGTTAAGATCACCGACAGACAATTAACACGTTGTTGTGTCTAAAAAAATCCTCCACCATGTAGGTTCTCTGGTATTACAGACGTCTGTTTTCTCTTAATAATAATAATTTAAAAAAACTATTTTATAAATGACAAAATATGAATACAGTTGGGTATTTCATTGTAAAAACTTACAAGAATTACTAGAAGACTAGATTAAATAATTGTTTTCTCGATACAAGAATGAGTTGGTCATAAAATTTTAATATAATTATCTATCTAAGGCCGTCTTTAGGTACTTGTATTTATATACATCGATGAAGGATTGTTAGTTTAGAATAAGCAAATATTTGGGTATATATTATACGAAATAATTTACGACAGATTGTGATAAATTAGACGCCACTCGACGGAATTCAATATCCGGCATTGCGATGTCAGACTGTCACCAAGTCTGGCGATTCCGTGCCAACCTTCCTAATGCTGAAATAGCACATTGACTGAATGGGTTACACTTTCGTGGAATTTCTGATAGCCTTCAAGGAAAACATTTCAAATATGGCAATGCAGTGAAGCATAAAGTCTATTTAAATTTAAAAATACCATGCTAATGGAAATGTACACCCTCAACCTCGGTAGTTTATTCGAATTTCAGTTTGTCTTTGTTCAGTATGCTGTGACTGGATTGGGGTTTGGTCACGTTCTAGGTCGCTTTGCTATCCGACACATTTATTACTTTTCAAAGCGAAGAGTGACTGAGTGCAGATTTGGCAGCTCGGTCAACTTCTTTAATTTGACTTTGACAACTCGACCGAAGAGTCAGCTTTCCTCCTTCGTCTACAACTCTTTCTTTCATCCCGTTCGTTCCCACATTTTTAAATTCTCGTCAGGTTTGCCGATGCAGATTTCAAACTTAAACCAACGCAACGGTTCGACTTTATTTGCAGTTTTAACTAATAAAATCACCAAGACGAACTTACAACGATAGAACTTGTTCAAGAATAGAGACTGTGAAGTAAAACTTGACTCGAATAATAGAATTAACACTGGGTAAACTGGGTCCAATATTTACATTATATTTTTACTGTACGAAAAGATTCATAATACTAAATTCTGATTAACAATCATATCACATCGCAACCTTAAGACCGAAATGTTAACAGCATCATGAACAACAAGAAGAAGAACAACAAGTCGGCCATATACTTTTAGGAAAGATGCTCACGGGTTATTAATAATTCTGATCTCGATTCAGTCCTCGTTTTAACGTATACCTATTATATTATTAATAATAAAAACTAAATAATAGTTGTATGCAATTACATGTCAAAAAAGTTACCTTTAAGCAAAGCGCTTATATATTATATATAGGGGTGTCAATATTTTGTATTTGCTGCTTTTAACGCTCGTACTGTTTATCTGTCACTTGTCGATCTTTCTAGGAAAATTACACCACCTTTCACTTAATATGGTAAAGTGCGTCATTCAAAGTTGCTCTATATATTCAACGACAAATAATGTCAATATGTAAACAATTTACATGATCTTTGGGGAATCTTGGTACTCTCGAGACGAACTATTGAACGTGTCGGATTTTAGGGACTTCAATGTTGGGGGTGGCCACAGCCCACATATGTCTGAGGTATATGTATGGGGTTAAGAATGTGCATGTATATTAGTGACCGACCACAGTAATTCAACAATATTAGTCCTATGAACATTTTATATATGTATTTATATTTATGTATATGGGTTATTTTCAATCAAAATTTATGTATATAGGGATTTTAATATTAAAAAACCTTTTTATTACATTCTATATTCAACGTGGATCGAAGTGGGATGGCATCAGAGACAACATTGGAAAAGTTATGAAAGAGGGTTTTAGACAACACCCGGTGAGCATCGAAAGTATGAACAAGTTTGTAACGACAACACTGCAAATAGGATTTGGGACTTTACGCAGAATAATGTGTGGTTAACTTTTCACTGCAGAAAGTACGAGGAGAGTAAAATAACACCACGCAAAGAGCAAATTAACCATCTCGCACACATTATTAAAATAAATGTATTGAATTTATTTTCAACAGTCCTAAAACCAATACACATTTTAGAAGAGCTAAACACGTGCTCTTCTTGAGACATATTTATGGGATTTTTTCGCCTGAACATAATGGTAACTGAAAGACGACGTGATGGTGTCACATAACACTTTAGCTTGGAACATAAAAATGGTATGACGTGGTAAAAGGATTGTAGGATGTACGTTGCTTCGATAGCTGCACATAAATCGACACAACTAAGGAGGCATATGTCTTTAGCACTCTTGGTGTTTGAATTATACCTTGATTGTGTATTATAAAGTTATTATTAAATATAAAAGTACTAAGTATTATATGATCGTAAAATATATTAATCATCCCATTACAGATTTACACCGACCACCGATACTGGTAATCGAAATGTGGTAACATTTTTTTCTTCTTTGACAGTTCAATTATCATAAATATTTCAACGCGAGTAAGCTCTGGTTAAATTGAACCCACGCGTGGATTTTACACGCTCTTTTCTATAAGGAATTTAAAACAATAAATACAATCATTTGATAAAAATTAGTCGTATTCAATATCCAACAGATTGAATCATCCTAGTATTAATTAATTAGTTTATATACGCCCCGATCGGCTTTTTGAGAAGGTTTTTACAAGTTTTTTTTTAACACAACAACGTGTTAATTGGTTTTATGTCGGTATCACTAGTTAGTAGGTCACCAACTTAGTAATAGCCTCGGTATTTACCTTACAGCCTAGGAAATCACAGTAAACCTGGATGAAGACGATAGATCGGGATTTTCATAATATTACTTCAAATCATTTTTTCTTGAGCGGAACTTGAAGCCTTAAACTTGGATTATAAACAATATATTCGTTGAGATAATATTTATTTTCACAAACATATATTATTGGTAGACAAACAGTCCAATAAATAAATATCGAAACACAACAGTAAAAAAATTAGTACGTGTGTATTGTTTTGGGAGATCGCACGAAAAAGGTTATTTTTCAGCGAATTTCCGGCATTGCAATGGGTGATTCGATGACGGGTGAACTGAAATTTATAGCGGCTAACAAATCGCGAACAGAAGCTCAACTCGCGTAAATCACGGACGCACGCACAAAAATATCAAAAGATATTTCATGATCGAATAAATCGAACACATCCCACGGGCATGCGTGTCTACATATAAACAAGCCACCGTTATGAACACCACTGCTTGTTCGCCTTTTAATATAAACATGAAAGAGCCTTTTTCCCGAGTCTCTCGAGCGGCCTTCATAACGATCCAGCCAACAAAGCCTCAAGTCAAATTGATGCTTCATTTTAAATGAATTGTTAGCGATGGGCTCCACTGCTTGGCATATTATTCAATACGGATTATGATTTCCATATATTTAAACTAACATTACAATAATGAACATGAATTATCAAGTGCATTTAATTTGTATACAGCTAAGATGTATATGAACGTCTAGTATTAGCTACTAGCTGCTTCATATATAGTGAACACTTTGAAATTAAGAGGCAAGGTTTTTTTCAGATCGACCAATAAGAGGAATGCTGCATTTTTATCATTTCGTACGAAAGTTAGGACTACAACATATATTTTTATTAACAGAGGTCAAGAAATAAGGCACGTGGCTACAAATCCTGTGGTCATGGCTGGACTGGAAAATCTGGAATAATATTAATAAAATTCCGATCGAATGTTTTGATCCAGGTTTAGTCTGATTTTCTGGATTGTAAGATAAATACTGAAGTGATTTCACCTGACATTCATAAAGGGTGATTTATCCAACTTCTTTCATTTCAGTACCGGAATAATTTAATTTTCATACACGCTTCATGTTAACGTTTTAACTTTAAAAAGCACCTGATTAAGGTTACCCTTAAAAAGGATGAAATAGACATGTTTCAATAAAATTATAGTTTATATAGAAACTGTTCAAAACGAAATTGAAAAAATATTCTCACCGTTTTCAAAATAAACGAAGATATTGGATGATAAACTTTGTTTTTTGACTATTTAAATAGTCAAAATTGTTAACAGGGTTTTATTTCTTTTGAGATAAATAAGAAATTTAAACAGCGAAAATAGCTTTGGGGATAACACGCGTTATACCGCTCAAGTAAAAAAAGGTTGGATCGGTTAATACAGAGGCGATTATTAAGTCGGGCAGAGCTGCTCTATCGGTGACCTGTGTAACTAATAATAATTAAGATCAACAACAGACAATGCGTTAACACGTTTCTTTGTCTAATATATCAAACTTTGTAAAAAACCTCCTCAAAAAATCCTTCAAGCGTATATAAATAAATAAATTTAATTTACACCTACAAAGACTGAATTAATAAATAAATAAATATCGTGACACCTTCCCTATTGACGGGAGTCCCTTTAAAAGAGGTTGGCCAGGCCACTTTGGCCTTTACGGGAGAATATAGTAGAGATGGTTTCCCAGGCCACCACACAGCAATGAGTACTTAAGATCTAGTTTGCTAAGCTAGATCTACCAAGTGACGCCGGTGCCGTGAATCGAACCCGGGAGTCTTCACTCACGAATCCGTTACACTAACCACTGGGCCACAAGGCGACTGAATTGGTAATCATTTTAAATCTTTACAAATTGTCTTTAATCCTAATTTTTATCGAGGAGATACCCTTTAAATGTAAAAATTATAGTTACGGCCGTAGTTAGTGATAATGCTCGATGGTGTGTGTAACTAGTCATAGAAAAGGTCACCAAAATTTGTAAAAACCTTCTCAAACAGTATCTTGAGCCGTATATAAATAAATAAGCTGTAAAAAACTAGGTTTGAAAGGAAGGGTAGAACACTTTTTTGTATCTAAAAACGTTCCTAAAAAGCCTTTCAGGGCGTGTATAAATAAGTAAACATTTTTATTGATGGTAATATAAATTTTTGATATACTTTATGATTTGAACTAGAGGATAATTTTGCATGTTTGGAATTAATATCCAATAGGTTGGAATGATGAGTGTGGGGAAGCAGATCAGTATTGTATGATATAATACATATATATTCTAGTATGGTGTTTTGATCTCATCCTGGTTGGTATTAGTCTGACAAGCTAGGTCCAGTACAAATTCCAAAGTCCATTGTTGTGTTGCATGGTGGAAGGATTGCGACCGACGCTGTGCTGGGGCATAATCGCCACCTACCGAAGCTATTACCTCAAATAGTCACCATGCCAAACAACCACATACACTAATAACCTTAAACTATAATAAAAAGAACAAATAAATCTTGTAAAATGGAGTAAATAAACCACACACAACACTGACCAAAGAAGAAAAAATATCAATGTATAAGACTAAGGGCCAGTTTCTACAACCCGTGTTAAATCGTGTGCTACGTGGCAAGAGATTGTATAATTCTCGTGTCAAATAAAAATATTCTATTTCTTGAAACGATACTAAAGCTATAGCCGAGCGGTTCCGAAGTTTGTATTGCAAGCATTCAGGAGAACTTGTATACAGGCGACTTGAACCAAAACGACGCGTTCTTGACGAAACTTACATGGAGGGGGAAATAAAGCATGGGCTCGAGATTAAGCGATAGCTTGGCGATATTGGCGAGCTTGGATTTGACAGCTGGTAGCACGAGCTACATCTTGAAAAAACGCATTTGATGCGTACATCAGCGAGTGACACGAGCTCCAGATTTAATACGGGTTGAAGAAATCGGCCCCAAGCATGTCATTCAATAGGAAACCAAGTACAATTAATAAATAAGAACCAGAAACTGCACAATATTAAGAGAAGTCTTATTAAAAGAAGGAACTGATAAAATATGACTGTTAATGGCCGGCCAAATAGAACATAAAATCTGTTCGTTACGAACTGTTTGACCGTATTATTAAGCAAGTAACTAAATTATTTAGTGTTTTTTATAAAAAAAATTTAAACACCCTCCATGCCGATAAAATAAATAGCGAGCATTATTGAAGGTTTTTTGAAGTAATTCACCAACATAAAAATAGTCACGACATACTCTCCTCGTGACTTACGACCGTTCAGCTATAACGTTTTAATTTCGTACCAGAATATTGACCACCTTATAAAATACCCCCATTATCCCACTGCTCGTAACATTAAAAATTGCCTGTGATTTCTTCAAAACGATAACCGAATGTCGCACTCGCAAATCTTACCGTAATAATTATGGGGTCTTAAATATTTTATTCACTCGCTGAAATCAAACAAACCGAAGCTCTTAAAACTTTATCGATGTATAACAACACAACCACTAGTTTAACATAAAAATATAAAATATCTACATAATTCCAAGTCTTCTTTTTAAAAAATAATTATTTGGTAATTTGGCAAATATTTCAATATGTATGTAGTTTCTTGAAACCATGGGACTAACATGCGATATTGATTCTCTTCACCACTAATTACAGTATTCTTGAAAACGTGTATACCATCAAAATAATAGGTATATTTAAATATAGTGATTCGCCTAAATTTTCATTTTCGTTAGGATATTTTTAATATGGAATGGACGAAATAAAATGGATAAGTTAATATATTCAAACACGAATTATTAGTTTACACATAAATCGCACTAAGGCTAAGGTAAGCTCTAATACAAACTAGGTGTTAAACAGCATATAGCAAATACGAGGATCCTACATTAATATTTACCAAAGTCATGATTCATTATTATAATAGCTTCTGAAACGAACTACTGGTTAAGGGTATAAAAATCATCTATCAAGGCGTAACTAGTAATAAAGTAAGTTGTCTGAATACAATTGGAGCTTGACTTGGGTCAGTTGTTTTTTTTCTACGCCCGCTTCGAATTAATTACCAACGTACATAAATTGGAATTCGATAGAATTCAGAGGATCTCCAAATAGAATTGTTTGGTTTTAGAATGCTTGTACACAAGAGAAATGATCCTCTTCCACGGGCATTAAATTTTCAGTATTAAACAACAAAGGATTACAATTATTATATTATTATAATGGCATATGCTCACACAATAAGGTGTTCAAGACCTATTCGAACTTTTTATAGTGAAGTTCTTCAAATTGATCTCACCCTACGTACAAAAAACGACAAAGGTTTAAAAGCGTCTATATTATAATAATTATAATATTTAAAAAAAAATGAGCATTACCCATTGTACAAGGATACACATAAAGACTTGGGAGAGTCGCGCAGTCGGTATTCGTGTATCGGCGATCTAAATTAAGCCGTGCTTATCTAAAGCCAACCCATTGTTCCGTACCAGACACATACATACATACATACCATACATAAACCTTTTGGTGATGTTACTGCTGATGATGGCGATGTTGATAGTACGGCTTGTGGGCGCGATTTATGTACGTGAAATTCTCAATTGCTACCACACTAAAGATAATACCCCACAATCCATTTTATTACTGTTTCTTGAAATCACATATTTTTTTAATATGATATATTATATTTTTAACACTATGGCCATCACATTTTCAATCGAATATTTCGTCACCACTCATAATCATTATACAGGGTGGACTGCAATTAACTGAGAATATTTAAGGGGATGGTAGGATAATTAAAATAAAAATATTAATAGTGCTTTTGGAATCGAGTTTGGGCAACCATCTTGGAAGCTGCTGTTTCTCTGAAGTACTCAGTAGTGACTGTCGCGTGTGTATTGTGTCTGTTAAATACGTTATTAATAAAAAAAATGAAATATTTTTTTTTTGAATTAACTGAGAATATTTAAGTAGTTAGTAGTGTTTCGCAAGAATAACCGTTTTTTTTTCGTAAATATTATTTATATTTAAAAATTAAAAATATGTAAGGTAAAATATTTTTAGTACTTTTGGAATTGAATTTGGGCCCCCATCTAGGAATCAGCTCTTTTGATGGAGTACTCAGTAGTGACGTGTGTATTGTCTATGAAATACGAAATTTTTTTTTTTTATTAATAATAAAAATATTTTTAAAAAAAATCGCTTTTATTTGCGATATCCTACCACCCCCAAAAATATTCTCAGTTAATTCAAGCCCACCATGTAAACCAATTGCAGTCATTAATTTACACATTTATTGAAATCCATTTGTCAAAAAACTTTATAGGTTCTAAAACAATATATGTGAGTGTTGTAGATTATATATAGTTGTAAACAAGAATCACTTGCTCATACATAATTTTATGAACCAGAGAGATATTTCCCCTGACCTATTTAATGTAGTTGATTTTGATGAAACATAACAAAAGCTTAGCGGTGACTATAATCTAATATATTACTCCCGAAGTGTGTAGCGAGAGCAATGTAAGGACTTCGTAGATAATAGTGGTAGAATAACAAAAACATTTCGGTAAAATTAAAATACGAGATCTAGAACGAACAATAGATACGAATATAAAGAAGAGATGCGAACGATCCTCGATAATGGAGAAAGGCTTCCTGTCGGCGAGGCTGAGTTATACCAACACTCGGCCAAAAGATAATCCCGAGGGATGAGGTGGTAGTTTTGAGTTGGAAACATAAATCTTAGTTGCTGTTGTCCCTTCTACCATGCAAATCTACGTTATAAGCATACACACAATCAAATTGAGCGTAAGAAACATCCTCATATTCATTACACCGCAAGGCCTCAGCATCGACCCTATACTGTCTACAGAAGCAAAACATAGGATTACGGATTGTATCATACCAAACTTACCAAAACTATTAAACCCATATATCTATATACATTTATATGGAATACTATTACATTCATAGAGGATACTGTGCATGATTGTAATTATTATACACGAACAGGAGTATGATTGAAATCACCTATTAATAAAGATTGTTAGTACCCAGGTAGGTATATACAGAATTTCGCAGTAGAAATAAAAGCATATAAAATTAATAGTTGTTATAAGACTTAAAGATTCTGATAATAGTTTACCTCCATACTTATTACTACCCTTAACACTTTTAAATAGTTTATCACATTGAATAATATGCAAAATATTAACCAGTAACAAAAAGGTCAACGTACATTTTGACTGTAAAAATTATGATAAAAGATTTCTTGCGCTATTTATGTATACATTTTTAATAAAAAAAATGCACAATTAAATATTTATGTGACAATTATTTAATCAAAATTGACGTGTATACCTCATTAATTTTTGCATTTATGAAAGGAAATAACACAAACTAGTGTCAAATTAATTTTTCAATAATACGGGGTAATAAATCAGTGAGATTATTTTAAGAGGGTATCACATATTTTTCATATTCTTCTGTAAAGCTTGAGATTCCTAGGCGTGTGTCGCCGTAAAGGTTTACCGTAAAGACGGTAATTGAGTTGCTTTACTGTACTTTTGATCGTTTTTTTGTCAATTAGTGCCTCGTCCGAGGCTCAGACGAGGCATTAACTAACAAAAAACAGATCATAAGTGTAGCTAAGTAACTCTACTATCGTATTCACGGTGACGTATGCCTGGGAATCCATTACTATTTTACTTACATTAGTAAATAAATATTACTGAAATTCACTCAATAGGAATATATGCATACTATGAACGACCACATAAAAAACTGCATTTAACATTGGTAAAAATGCAGTACATAAAATATACGCTATTTCTTTGAGATACACAGTGTATTGTAGTGGTGATAATATTGAATGCAGTTGGATATTGCGACATTTGAGCAATGGCATAATAAAGGAACGGGTAAAGTTTGACGGCAATAAAGGGGGTAATTTTAAAAGTTAGTCGCCATCTCGCGCCACATTACTTTTTATCATAGTGCACGACCGGGATTTACATCTTGCAGAGCGTCAAACGGCAGCGCATACTTTACCACTGCGCTACGACACGACAAAAAGAACTCCAACTAAATATATCACGACTTGGACCTTGCAAAGATTTAAAGCTCTCTTAGATGTTTTAACACAATATATACGGCATATATGTATAGTAGAGAGTCGATCTATCTTTGTTGCTTTGTTAATCTTCAAATTTAAATGGGTTTTTATTTTTTTCCCATTCTTTCTATAATTTAATACTATTATTCATGTCAAACTTAAATAAAACATTCTCATGTTAGTTATAGGTAAAAAGATTTATACACTCTGTACACCTAAGACTATTTCCAAAGATGTATTGTTCTATCAATCATTGTATGTAATAATAATCTTTGTTGTTAAATAAACTTCACGGCAACTTTTCCAGCATTTTGTGTAACATTAACATCCAATCAACTGATTATACTAAATTCTATAATATTTTACTTGACGTATATCCTATTGAGGATCGACCATATTGAGATAAATAAAAAAAACCAAGGAAAGATTTATGTTGGAGAAGTGAAATGGAAAAATTATAAAGGTCATCTGAGAAAAACCTTGTTGGATGTGATTAGCTTCACTGAAAAATAAAAGGAGTTATAAATAGATATTAATGGAATTCTGGATTATTTTTACTTTGTCGCAAAGGACCAGGTAAACCAAGTATATTTCTGGATGTCTTATAAAAGACTTTAATATATTTTATCGCCAAATAAGAACAGAGAGAGACCACAATATTTAAAAAAAAAAGACTAACACCATTTTAACCACGGTGAAGACCCTTTCTTATTCCACGTATTTACTAAGCAGCATTAAATTTTACAAAAATATTAATGACTACTACATACATCAATTTTAATATAAATTATTGAGTAGGCCACAGAGATAAAGGTATTTTTAATACAATCCGATTCTTCGTGGGCGATTAATTCTACTGCATTATAGAAGTCGTTGGATAATTGATCTTAAAGGAGTTGAGAGATTAAATCGACAAGTACTGGGCTTTATAAATGCACGATAATACAGGAGCAGAATCTAGTCGAAATTAGAAAGAGCAACTAAATACGAGGCATTATGTATAAATCCGAAATTCTACCACGACATAGCAAATGCTGTGATCCTCTTAAAACACAATTTAAGTTTCTTAATTTACTTTTATGTGAATATTCCATATCGATTATATCTTCTTAGACAGTGGTATCACAAAATTACAAGTACCCAAAGTAAGTATGAAGTAATTATTGTATGAGACCCAGGAGAACACACATGCAAGCATAATGATGTTGTTCATACATATTATATTAGATATGGGCTGTGCAACCTAATAACCCAGATGGACCCATTAATTAATATACCTCCATACTAAAAACATGTTTGTTTATTTTAACGGATGAATATTATTAATCATATTTTAAAATATTTATTTAATAATGATATTTTTTATGTTCTGCTTGGTTCTTTAATAGTAATGTATCTTAAGATTTGTGTTAATATTCGCTGTAGAGTTGTTTTTATATATTTATACACTTATAACAATATTTAAAAATCGAGTCTCCCGATAAATAGTTTTTAAGTCAATACTACTGTCATTTACATTATTAAAATAATCGTTTTGAGAAATATTAATACTAATAATTCAATTGTATTAATTATTATTTTTCTACATGACAACCCCGTAATGTATCTGATAGTGATTTTGAATATAAATTAAAACAAATGTAATACTTTCTATTGATAAATACATGAAATATGTAATAGTTTATTAAATATGTGTGAAAAATTGTTTATGGGTAAATATATGAAGGGCTTAGAATCAAAAGTTCCCAAATATAATTCTAATCAAATCTAGAAATAATAAAAAACCTCTTTTAAACGATTACATACTATTATTATTGAAAAAACGATATTTTTATTGAAAAAACGTAACGATTCGATTCTTAATAATATATGTATGTATAATAGAAGATCATAAAGAAAATTAAGAGCGTTAATATTAAATTTTTTGCTTGATAATAGAGGTATGACTAGTTTTCAGACAAAGATCTTCTTATACTTATTTACATACATAATGTACAAGGACCGGTGAGTCCGGTGGGAGGTCTAGAGTTTTAATAGGAGAACTAAAAAAAGTCTAGCAGTTTTCGCGAGACATTAACATTCATTTTGCGGCGCCAGTAGCGGTGTCTATAAATATGCATGTGGCAAAAAAGTGGCGGTCTAGCCCGCCTCAATAATTAATTCCCTCAGACATTATGTATGAGATGAAACGAATTTTCCACTTGGAAACAACACTGAGAAAGTAGTCTTAGAACCAACAAAGGACATCGTTTAAGGAGAATAATTAAGCAACAGGCGCTTCGAAATGAGTAGAACATTTTCAACGAGACCAGGTGAATTTTATAATAATTAATTTCAAAGTAAAAATCACATTTTAACAGACTGAATATGAGTCTACTTACACTCCCTCCGTTGAGAGAGCGCAGAAAGCCTTCCTTAGGTCGCTTTATAAGAGGCAATACGGATATTGCTCTCTAAGCTCCTTTTAGGTGCCCTAACGTATAATTCGTTGGAGCTTCGACGGGACTTGTCCTTGCTACGCCTATTATTTCAGGTCATCAGAGGTCACATTACTGTGCCAGAGATACTTGAGCGTATGGGAGTGTTCTGTCTATATGATATAATAATATATTTATTTATATGTGAAATAAATAAACAAATAATAGTGTAGTGCACAATTAAACATGGCGAAGCTTAAAGAAAACTGCTAGTTGATTATAATGACCAAAGGCTTCTCTTTTTGCTTTAACTTTCTCTCGCCGACGGTCTTAGTCATTCATGAAGACTACAGGGGGAGATAATTCTTTTCCAGTAACACTAGCGAGACAAAGCGGCGGATTAAATTGCAACTAAATAGACTTTCAGGCTTCAATGTCTGACTGTAGATAAGTTCGTTCGACTTTGTTAATATTATATAATATCAGGCTAAGGTAAAATGCGGGGATAAATAAGCATTGTGGGATTGGCAGCATTTGGTTAATGAAATTCAATTGGATTGCGGTGCATTCCTTAGTGGGTGTGCCACCTGATATTGCTTCTTGCGGTTATGAACCAACTATTCAGAAAGGATTCAACACTAACAAGCCGTAACCATTAAGCCATGGCAACGAAAATGATTTACTGGCCAACTTAAATGAGTTTAAACTAAATATATTTCGAATTCAAGGTATAAGAAAATCTTTGTTTGATACCCACCCCTTATTGTTTATTTAACAAACAGTAACCTATTGAATGAAGAGAAGTTTATAAAAAACAATAACATATGTAGGATCGCTTCAAATCTAGATAAACAAAACAACTCTCCATAATTTAACATTATATTAAAGCGAAATAATTCTGAAAAAATTAATTAACCTCGATACACCAATCATTTCAGGCAGGACTAGAACCTGCCTCTTCTGGTATGGCCTCAGACGCACTAACCACTATGCTATAGAGATAGTTGGAATGATCGTCACTCTATCAGACTACATCTCTTTAATACACTTTAATTTGTTTTTTGTTCAATAATTTGCTTTGAGTACTGTCTGAGATGATTGGTGTATCGAGGTTAATTCATTTTTCAAAATTATTTTGCTTTAATACAATGTTAAAGTATTTAAAATCTCTTATTGGTTCAACTGATTTCACAACAATATTCTATGAAATTACACTCCATAAGTTCTCATTAATTTTCCTTATCAAAATAATTCTGCTATAGTGAATATCATCAAACATCAACGGTGCAGGATTTGCGACTGATCAAGTTCATAATTTTACAGCGAAGGTTTCACAGCGTTAAATCTCAAATATTAAAGTTTAAAGATGAAGCGGGATAGAGTATGAATTGAATAATGCAACCAATTTGTGGATAGTGATTTTTGAGCGACTCGCCATTACAATGTTCATGAATATTAATCGGAGATCTATTACTATGGACGCCACGCTGCATAATCCTCATCCAATATGAATACAACCAAGTACTTTCAAACTATATCAGAAAAATAACAACACACAGATATAGTACGCCTATTGTAATGAAATTTTATGGTACAGTCTAGCCAGTAGCGAAAATTGTCCCCATAACCAAGAGTAAATATGATTGTTCCTATCTAAAGAGAAAATTATCATTTTATAGTGTATTTCATTGTATTGATTAACCAGCGTTATAGCTCAGGGGATAAGGCGCGTGGCTAAAAATATTGTAGTTATAGGTTGAAATTCCACTCAATCGAAACCTCTGTGTTTCGATATTTATTTATTAGACTGTTAATAATATATGCTTGTGATAATAAATAACATATCAACGAATATATTGTTTTTAATCCGAGTTTAAGGCGGGTTGATGAAAATACTGTGGTCATGGTTTCAAATTCCGCTCAAGAAAAAATGATTTGATCGGTTATTACGACTGGGAAATCGGGATTAATATTTTTTTAAATTCCCGATCGATTGTCTTGATCCAGGTTTACTTTGATTTCCTGGATTGTAACGTGAAAACTAACCAAAATTGTAAAAGCTCTCTCAAAAAGCCCCGTGGGCGTATATAAAATAAAAAATGTAAATGCAATATATTTGTTTTCATAAATTATTAAGAATTAAAGCAAGGTATGTAAAAATATGATTGTTGAACTGACGAAAGAGGATTTTAATTTGCCGAAAATCTAATAAAGAGTTAACTAACTCAAAGAACCCCATTTAGTACGTCCGGTTGTAATTTATAATTCGAACTTTCCGAACCACGGAAAGAAATGCGAAAAGTCTGGAATTTTTCAAATAAAATATGTCGGAAGTTGTGTCGAAAATGAGAATGGGTGTAGCCGAGAGCACACAGAGGTCGTCGAATAATTAACGATTAGCGGAACGGCAAAGACGGGCACAAAGGGTGGGAAATTCCGGTTTCAGAGTTGGGCGACGTGAAAAATATTGCAATTGGAAAGAATAGGGGAGAGAAAGAAGGGTGATCGAAAAGAGAGGGAGAAGGAGGCTTTATATTAATACGATATCATTTCGGTAGAGCGAACCGGCGATCGCCATTAGGGAAGAATGGGGAATGGGGGTGAATGTTTCCTGACGATATTAGTTTACCTATCTGCTTGGGATCTTTTATTATGGAACTTGTTCTTTCGCGGTCCGGCGACTCGAGCTCAACAGGCCGCGGGCTGTGCCGATCTACTAGACTCTCTTACTTTTTATATTAAATTAACTTTCTTTAAGACCGTCGTCGGTGTCAATTACCCAACTTCGATACTCTTAAATTGCATGCAAAGGTCTCTTTATACCTTGCAAGTTCATTTTATAGACCAACTCATCTAATCTAATTCTCTATACGATGCGGCGCAATTGCCCTAGGGCGATTTCAAAATTATTAATTGGATGATTGATCTGGCGCTGATTTGCATACTGAGAGAGTTCCACGAAGAATAATAATACCAAGTAATGGGAAATTACAATCATATTTCAGTGACAACATTTTCATAAAATTGATTTTTCAAGGGATAAGCTTTGATGAAACAGGTCGTATATAAATTGTGTCAAACAATACAAAAATATCATATCGCAATTTCGATTTGAAAAAATACGACAACGACATAGAATATTTGAATTCATAGACAATTTTCAGTAAATAATGAAACAAGCAAACGGGTCGTAGAATAATATTGAATTAGGCGAGGGTGAGTTTTAGAAGATGTAAGGTGTTTATGCAAGGTGGCGCACTTATTCTACATTTACATATGCAGATCAACCACCTGGCATTTTTCAATGTTTTCATGACCTCGCCTCAGCCAATTTTTGCAACCCTCTTTCTTTCTACCGCGAGCTAAATTAAATCTTTCGGATCCATTAAGATAAGTAGACTGGGTCTTATGGAAATTGAATGAAACTGCACACCTATGAGCGCCTTATCTTTAGATATTCCATCGATTGATTTCAATATTCGACTAGGGAATTAATACAGAAGCGAGATTTAAACATATGTTATATGTTCAAAATTTATATATTTATCTAATTAAAATAAGACAAATAAAAATATTGTTTCATCGCCTTCAAATACTCACTCAAGGAGTAAATATTGCAAAGTACGTAATCTAGATGAAAGAGTCTCCGGCCAGTGTTTCATAAGCTTTAACCGGATCATTTTTCACTCTGCTGCGGTGCACAATATTATTCCTATTCATATAAATTTGATCTGCGTCTGAGGAAAAGTTGCGGCTCTTGGAGATTTATTTGCAAGAAGAAAGGAAACGTTAATATTATGGACGAGGGCTATATCATTCATTTATTCAAACAACGGGAACGCCAACGTATCAAATGGACAAGGACTTTATTAAAAACATTTTCTGCTTTAAGTTGCATTGCGCCATGAAGAAGTGCAACAGTCTATGTGTATATAACAATAATTTTCACCACCACCTGAAACAATAATTATACCATATTCGCACATGCATACTAGGATAATTTTAATTGAAATTTTCAATTTGTTAATTATTTTTTTATGTTCTGCTTGTTTTTTTAATAGGACGGTTATATTTGAGTTTTGATTTCATTTTTGCTTTAAAGTGGATTTTTATCGATTGGAAGAAATTTTTTATTTTAAAAATGTAAGTATAAAACTAAATACATCTAAAAATATTTTGAAATTATTAAATATTTTTAAGTCCTCTGATTTGTTTTTAATATGAATATAATAAGTTGTTTCTTTTTACATTCGAAAGAAATTTGAATTTCTTTATTAAAATTATTAATAAAATAAATTAATATGGTTTTCATATGATGACAACACTCATCACAATATTTAAAAAGCGAGTCTCCCAATAAATACTGTTTTCTGAGAATTGTCATTTATTATGCATTATTTAATATCTCTAAGATTATTTTGAAATTAATGTAATATTAGTATCATTAAAATACCCGTTTCAATATTTTATATATGTATTAATTGTAGTAAAATAATTATATAAAATATTATTCTTCCATCTGGTAACACTGATTGTTGAGGGATGCGTTCAGACATACAGACATACAACAACATACACACACATTCAATAATTATAGATATAATTTCATATGTTTTGGGGTTAATCGACGTTATTATTTAGTTCAACAGTTTGACATGTCTCAAGAGCCATTAAAATAATCACCCAATATCTTAATTAAAATATTTTGATAAAATATATGCAACAACTATACAGAAGAGAATTTTTTTACAGTATTCATGAATACGTAATTCGATTTAAATACCTTAATCATTTTATGGTGTGTAGCAAGTAATAACTCTAGGAGACCACGTACTTTCTATAAATAAAGGTTGTCACCGCAACCCGCCACAGCCACCTGTACGATATTAAATTAAAACCACGATAAAGAAGATGTTGCTAACAAAGGACCGACGAAATTACAAAACACCAAATTTCAATCGAGGGTTTGAAAATCACGAACGAAACAGTGTTTCCCAATAAAAAGATAAAACGTTTTAAGTACCTCGTATAACGTCACGTGTTAATTACGAAATCGTGCAATTTAGAGTTTATATCGAGCATTACCCACCGTAAATTTTACCTAAGTGATACATTTACACCATTATTAATTGTGTTTTGCTTAAACCTATATCTAAGCGATGGTTATCGCAGTATACAAGCTTGATAAATAAATACGTAGTTTTACATAGGTGCTCGATAAAAATACATATTATGTTTTTATATTATTGTGTTTTTTTTATATTAAATCACTACTATTTATATCTAAGCATAATAAATATTCTTTTTATTTTTATATAATAACTAAATAACTTTTTTCCACAAATTCTACTACCTATCGATCTTGTTTATGAGCGACCTTATATACTAACATAAATAATTGCTTCCTACATCTTACTTTATTTTATTTCATATGTTTTTTATAATACTGTTATTTATTCTTGTATATGTACTTTTCGTTTTTGTTTTAAAACCTTTTTTATTATTATTGTTGTCTTTTCTTTAAAAAAAAGCTCTACTGAAAGTTTTCTGGGAATTAATAAATGTTCAAGCTCCTTTCAATAAATTAAGAGTATGGCGGAGTGCAAATAACGCTATGATAGGATAATAAAAACATCTATACTTTTCTGATAGGTTAAGTGAAAAATATTAATTATGATGAATTAAGAGTTTATTCGAACCTATTACAATATGGTATATTAAATATTATTATTTTTACTACATAAATATAAATACATCAACTCGGTATTGTCAGGATGGAAATAGCGGTCGAACTCTTTTGAATAATTTAATTAGTGTCTCAAACGTATTTGATTCACGACCCCATTTTACACTTGAAATTTCAAAGGACCAAATAATTGAACATGGGTTTAACATCGATTAATGCAGTTCTCATTCTAATGTAATTAATTTATCATCGTAAAACCTTTTCGTAGCCCTACTTTTTACATCAAATAAAATGTATTCACTGAATACTTTCGTTTTATATCATGAGACATACTTGTGCGTTTTAAAGATAGCCATGGTTTAGTATTAATAAAATGCAATAAAATATGTGGATAGTGATATTGGCTAGGATAGTAGTATTCGATATGAAGTGGCGACACCTGAGTCAGAGGCCGTTATGCCCAACGAGGTTTTATTAAAGCGACTATTACCGTCGGCCGCTCGTAAATTCGCACGCAAATCTACCAATATTCACCAAACCCAACCCTCACTATAAAGAAACACCAACCCGACCTCTGCCACTAAAAACATTACACTAATTTATTTCACACTAAATATAATTTACTGTTTGTATTTTTTTGATTGACAAAAAAAGTGAAATGTTACATTGAGCCGCCTTGTGGCCCAGTTGTAATGTAACGGATTCATAAGTGAGACTTCCGGGTTCGATTCACTGGAGTCACTTGGTAGATCTATTAGATCTGAAGAACTCATTACTGTGTGGTGGCCTGGTAAACCACCTCTACTATATTTTCCTTTAATGCCACGTTGGCCTGGCCCAACCCCTTATAAAGGGAATCCCATCAATCTGGGGCACGGTATCAGTTCACATTTATATATTTTAAAAAAAAACCGGCTTATCGAAAAGAACCTTCACCGAGCTGGATTTATTAAAAAAAAACGAGCGGTCTGAAACAAAACAGGCATATAAATTCGAGCGTTGAAAAAAAACCGTACAAAAAGTATTCTCGCAGTTCAAGAAAACGCTTGTAAAATGTCGGCTCTGCAAAATGAGTTTCACGTGATGGAAAGATAGTAAGTTGGATCGAAGATTGGAGTAAAGAAAGTGCGCTAGGAAAAGAAATAAACGGATAGAAAAGATCACGTCACAGTTAGGGCCCGTTTCTTCAACGCGAGTTAAATGGTGTGCTACGTGGCAATAGATTATATGAATCACGTGTCATATACAAATATTCCGTTTCTTAAACGATTTTAAAGCTATAGCCGAACGTGCCCGATCTTTATACCGCAGGCATTCAGATGAACTTGCATACAGGCGACTCGAGCCGAAGCTTCGTCACTGGAATGGAGGGGGGAATATAGCACGAGCTCAAGATTTAACTATAGCACGCTTATATCAGTGAGCTAGGATTTGACAGTTGAAGAAACGCATTTTGAGTGAGTGATACGAGCTCGAGATTTAACACGCGTTGATGAAACTGGCCCTTAGTAATAACGATGACAGCGACATGCATACACGACAAAAATGTACGAATTTATCTCTTATACGTATTTATTATGTATTTATATATATATATATATATATATATATATATATATATATATATATGTAATATATAAAAAAAATACTCCTATACGTAACTATATATTTTTTAAATATTTTAAACATAATCCCATTAGAACGACTTGTCACTTATATCAAAAACTATTACGCACATAAAGTTCAACCGATTGTAGAAAATACATAGCCATCAATCAGTGCGAAAAGAAAACGTGAGGTAATAACCATTTCAAACAGCTTTATGGCTATAAGGAATTCCTTCTTTGTACAACCTGCTCTCATTGGAAATGAAAATGTGTCTAGACAAAAGATGAAAGCGGTTCATAAAATCATTCCGATACGTCAACGATAATATATATACTACGATTCAATCGCAATAAATATTTATTAAAAATTTTAATGTGAGAGTATGTATATGGGTGAAAGTAGCACATTCGCAGATTCGATATAGGAATCGAAACAAAAGGGCAAAGTAAGACCGCAAATGGCGGATCGATGGTCATAAATCGCGGTACGGCTCAATAAAATTTCCTTGGGATGATTCACATCAGCAACCGGCCCTGATTTATTTGTTTGCTTGGTTGTCGTAACATAATTGGACCAGACTAGACTAGTATGTGTGTGTGTTGATAATTTATTATGGTGGTATTGTGTTCTATTAACCGGGCCTAATGGCTCACCCTGTGTTACGCGAAATGTTCCCCTTACGGTGATATTATTCGAGGTAATCAATTCGCGATTCTTGCACTACTAAAAAGACTCGACCACTTTCGCGTAAATGGCCGACCATACAACAGAATCTGTGGCCCATTACCAGCACAGCCACCATAAATATCCTCATTCCCAAAGATCCCCCTCACAATTAATTTGTTTGCATCATATTTTCCTCGTGACACAAAAATATGATATATACGAAGAACTTTTATGAGTAAACAAGAAACTGTATTTGAAATATCACTATTTTATAAAAAAAAACATAATAAATACCTTTGTTAGTGCTCTTTACATACATAAAACATACATAAACTTACACCGTAAATACGATAGTAGAAACTCCTCTGCGCGCACAGTTTGATGAATTCGCGCCTTTGTCCGATTTTCTTCGAACGAATTTTGCGTATTTTTCCGGGCCGATAATTTTATGATTTAACTAAAAGTAAATTACTTTTTGAGGATTCATATACTATACTATTAAATAGTCTTGAGAAAGCGGTTAACACGTTGTATAGCCAACCTTATTCAAATAATTTAAAAACAATATACGTTATTATATATTTGAACATACGTTCAATTCATAATAAATAATGGCACATTATCTAGTTGTAAATGTTGGGTTGAAAAAACAAACGAGTGAATGAAAAACAACTCAAGAGCAAGAGAAGTCACGTTGGGTAGATAAGTGATAGGATAAGTTAGCGCAGAAAAGTGCACATTAAAAAGGTGTGTCGAGACAACAAATCTCTGGTAAAAATGTGCCTCAGTCTCCACCACGTGCCCAGACTTACTACACTGGAGGAACTTTACACGACGCCATTTTGAAACAAACTTGGCTTTTTTCTCCGAGCTATTTTGTTACCACCGAACTTCATACTCTTGCCACAATTACCATTACTCTCAAACATCCAAAAGCCTGATATTAATTTACCCTAATATATTATCATTCGTAGATTGTAACATAAAATATAAAAAAGTTAAACTCTAACGAAAGAGCTTAGTGCGTGATTATATAAAAAAAAAACCAATGTGGAGTCTCATCAACGTTATATTCTTTTGGTAATGTTATCCCGAATCAGAAATCCATTATGACGCTCAAAAAACACAGTTCACATATTATATCCGGTTATACATATTACCATAGGGCATGTAATTACAGACCAGGTGTTAATAACAAATGATAACAGCACGGTGTCATAGAAACAGTCTACTAAATAGCTCATGTCTTGTATAATACTATCCTATATTGCATTACTAGTCTGTCTACCTGACTGTGACAAGCCCTTACCGCCCTCATAAATATTAACTACCCAATATCTTAGATATACTCATGCCACCTTTACTCAAATAACCTTCAGCAGCTCTTGATATATCCATCAACACGATATTTATGAACTATTTCTACCATGCATTACATTTATAAATTATTAAAATAAGTGCTGAATTAAAATATTAATTTAACATAGTAAAATATATTATGTACTAAAAATGAAGAAAAAAATGACATCCCGTCGGTGTAATGATGGTATAAAAATTCAGTTTTTCCATATAAATTTAAAAAAAATAAAAATATATAGAGAATGAAGTAGAGTCTTGATTGAAGTAGAGTTGGTATACTGAATTGGTTATATGTTTACTTAATTTATAAATTGTATAATCATAATATTCATCATCATATTGACTGAACAATCTATTAATATTAATATCTTTGAAATTTGCCAATCCACCTAGTATTCGGCCACATTCAACATTCTAATTTTTCTCATGAATATAAAAATTAAGCTGTGCGTCAATATCAGAGAATTTAAATAGATCAATACAATTTACCAATTTAATAAAATTATAAAACGCGCAGTGTCCAGTGCACCCAATTTACCAAGCTCTACATATAATAAAGGCAGAAATATTTATATTACAGATAAATTAAATAAATATCGTGACGCGTTCTCTATTGACGGGAGTCCCTTTATAAGGGGTTGGCCAGGCCACCTTGGCCTTTACGGGAGAATATAGTAGAGATGGTTTCCCAGGCCACCACACAGCAATGAGTACTTAAGATCTAGTTTGCTAAGCTAGATCTACCAAGTGACTCCGGTGCCGTGAATCGAACCCGGGAGTCTTCACTCACGAATCCGTTACACTAACCACTGGGCCACAAGGCGGCTCACAGATAAATTATTTAAATGTAAATAGTATAATTTTATATCTGATCTATATAGAAAATGTAAAGCCCAACTTTTTTCATAGTTCTGAAAATTGAGCGCGTATCATATTGATCTAGCTCCAGAACTGATTTTTTCTACAGTAAGTTTTAATGAGGATCGTAGCACAAACAGCAATGGTAGTATTCGAGAAATAAGTTTTCTCTAGGCAGTTCCATTGTACAGAGCACTCTCCGTAGTACAGTGCAAATGACGCGTTACGAAAAAGCTTTGGATTCATGCATGTTTACAAGCACTCTGCCAAGATTCAAACACTACTTCTTCCATATCGGATTTTCAACCTGGATGAATAAACTTTGGCTACAGACTTTCAGAACAACCCTGTATCACCTGTACGATTCTTATACCTGAACTGAAATAACTATACCCGATTTGTATTAATTATGTGTCCATTGTGGATTGTATTTATAGTGCATATTATGTAACAATGGTTAGTTTTGGTTGGGAGCACAAGTTTAGATAAGGAATACTTTCAACGAGGGGTCATATTCATATCCAAGTGCTTGAAACAACTCGTTGGACGAACTCATTTGGGGCGAATTCAAAGTTGACGCATCCCCTTTATATTTTCCACGAACATTACTAAGCATGAAAATTCTTTGCCTCGTACTCTTCAAATCACATCATCATGACCGCTCATACATTATTTGGGTCAAGATAATTTTCTTACAGAAATAATTTTATTATTATACAGAGGTTTCGTATGGAGAGATGCCGATTTCCGCATTTATCAATGCAACACATTTTGTAGCAACAGGTCTCAATAATGAGAGTAACAAAGAGAAGAGGGAATTTACCCAGACAAAGCTTTCAATTTGAGAGAAACCTGACCGTAATGAAGATATGAGACATTCGCTTGGTTGAGAAACAAATCAGTCCTTTTAAAAACTTTCAATACTAACGGCACTGTTATCAATTTAATATATTTTCAGACAGATTGAAAACTAGTTCTAAATTTATAATTGAATATGCAGTATTTTAAATGACGGTATCTTACATTTCACGCTATGTTTTTAAATGAATTATATAACAGATATTAAACTTTTAGATTCAGAATTTTAAATTAATATTTATTTTTGCGATCCGATAAATTATTATGAAAAATGCTCAAGTCTCACTGTCTTTAAGTCCAATTCTTTTTCTTTCAAGTTTGTGTGAAGTTCTCAGCGAGTCGTAAAACGTAATTGAGGAGAGTGCGTTCCGTTGAGGCAAATCACTGGAGCCTGTTTTGACGTTTATTTTTCGGGAATATAAAAACAGAAACCGCCCTCACGACTTCTGAGCAAATTGTCGTGAATATAAAATGACTACTTAGCAAGGCACCTTTGTTTAATTTATTCTCCGGGCGTATGTACTCAATGCAAGACGCCCCGTCAAATTACAGATGCTTTGTCAAGAAGTTCGAATAAAATATAATACATAAAATATACATATATATAAATAATAATACATAAAATATACCTTGAAATGGTAATACGTTTATTTTACAAAAAAAAAGTGAGTTCTTAGAATGTGTAAAGTTTTCAGCATATTCCCCGTAGTAATTAGCGAGACAGTGTCATGGATGCGCCGTACGTTAACATTTATTTGAATACATTATGCGGATACAACGTAAACTCTTACTTCATTATAACTATAGAATATGTTAAACTGTTTTCTAGTATTATAGTTATCAAGACCCACGGAATCAATTTATAATTTATAAAAAAAATATTATTTCAATGATAAATCAATATGTACAATGAAGAGCAGACCGCAGGGCAACGAGATGAATTGCTACGTGAAAAGGCGGTGATGGCGGTGAATGGGTTTTTGTATCCATATAGTGTCGAGTATGCATATGAGGTACTAAAATGAATAGTTGAAAGTAGCATCATTTAGGTATTGGAAATAATTCATGTTTAGTGTGTGAGTGTGTGTTGGTGGTGGCAAAACGGGGGCGGCAGATAGCTCCGGAACGAACGAATATGAAAAGAGATATTTTACGCGCGGTGCAATATCCTAATGGAAAACGGGAGACTCAAGTGAGGAGTTGGGGTGGCTGACTATGGGAGATCGGGGGCGGCATGGCGGTGCCCTCATAACAGATCTACAACACCTAAACTGGCTTTCCCATCACAATCAATTTATAATTGTCAGCTTGATTAACAAAAAATGTGTTAAATTCGAGAATATTGATTGTATGACACAAAAAACGAAGATTTTTTTTCAATAATAAAGTAATAGGTATAGACATTTATCATGTTCCTTTCATGTTTCAACTGACAAGTACTGCACTATCATCACTGCAACTTGGAATCCCCCGTAATGCTCTAGTGGTACTGCAGTATGATATATTAATATATGTATTTATAAATTTAAAAAAAAAACATTGGAATCCAAATGGACATACGAAGACAATGAAAAAAAACTCGGACTAAGACTCTAGGACTCGAACCCTTTTCTTCTGGTCTGGCCCCAGATGCACTAACCTAACTGAGATGATTAGTGTATCCAGATTAATTCATTTTTTAAGAATTATTTCGCTTTAGTATAATGTTTAGTAAGTGTGTAAAATCTCTGATTGGTTCAACTGATTTCACAAAAATATTATAAGTAATTATTTTATCAATTGTGAACAACTACATAAATAAAGATCTAGCTATATTATGTATTTATTTACTTGAAACTAAATAAGGGTAGCAAATAAATATTGGGTTACTGTTAAATCTACCGATTAAGATCTATGTATGAAACAATCATACAGTTAATTAATGTAAATTGTACTTAAGATGAGATGTATCAAAACGTAAAGCCTATTTGATAAAATGATAATTAACTCAAAAAAATCATATTATTGATGAAACAAACTCATAATTTGAAGTATTTTACACAATAATTTAAATATTTTCCAATAAACTCGATATTAATCATTACAACTACATAGTTTTCGTTCTGAATCGAACCGAACTTATATATGAAATTTATAATTTGATTATAAGCTCGGTGTAGTGTGTTTTACTGAAATAATTTAGGAAAGGTTGTATTAAAATAACATTAGAGGATTTCGCGTAATTGTTAAATTATACTGTAATACGCGCATGCGCCAGACCCCTTTTAATTAAATAACCAAAGAAACGGTAAGCGTCCAGCTGTTGGCCAAATTAACCCACCAAATGGCGGAATTTCTAAACGAATACCAAAAATATAGCCATTAAAATATACTTAAGATTGTATATTGTATTTATGGTTAGCCTGTACTGCGAGTATAACCAGCCACGGTGAAATTATTAATTACGCCGATTGATAAATCAATGCGACAACATTCAATTCATTATAGTTTGTAAATGTGTAATTTAATTCGTTATAACATTATCTTAGCACATTTACGATGTATCAATTCAACGACACGTAATGAATAAATAAACAAGGAGTTTATTTCAAAATAGGATCTGGTTGTGTTTCGCCTGAAAGATGAGTTCTTAATTCAATTGAAATGAGAAACACACAACGTAGAATGTGAGAAAGTTATCTAATAACAACAAGCTTTACGCATTAGCACTAATTGTAAGATGACACATTTCATTGACGATAAACTTAACGTACCCGTATGGAATTTAATTAAAACCATTGCATCAGGGCATGATAATAAATTTCTTATTATTTTTTATGTATTGAGCGGATGAAATTCAAGACATACATATAACGCGTGGGGCCGAAGCCCCTCTACTATTTTATCTATGACTATTTCTGCTAATGCTTAAAGCGAAACTGATCTAAATGTCACATAGCCAACATGGTAGCGGAATTTCTGCCCCGCCCGTTATTAGCCGGTTCGATTAAATTGTAGCGATTGCAACGATAAAAATCCATCATATTTTATATTTTCAATAATCATTTCAGTTTGAGAATATAAACGAAAAAAGCTTATTTTCGCAATGGAAATGAGTGGAAAAATAAATGCGTACCTTTTTTTATAAAAGCGCTGTAACTTATGTGCACTGAACGTGTATAACTTTATCTTTTTCGATGGATGTTAAAATAGCTCTTTTACCACATATACATAAATATAGATGATTTTTAATTCACAGTTGTACACACAGTGCCAGTATGAATGATCAATACAATATAAATTAGGCATATATTGTCGTTTAATGGTTGCTTTGAATATGTCGTGCATACGGTATATTAGTATGAAATATATGCATATAGAAACCTCTGCATGTTGTACATTGTAGATGGATGGACGAATGCATGGAGAGGATGAAAGCTTCGGCAAGCATTTATGGTAGTGCCGCAAATGAAGACTTTGATGCCGAGCAACGAGTAAAAGAGCCCGATTATAAAGCGGCACCGCGTCCTAATTTCTCAAAGAATAGAAATAGCACATGCGACATGTTCACCACATGTACGTGTCTTATTAAATATTCGACAGACTTAGGGGTGATTTTTTTCAACCCCAAGTAGTATAATTATATCACCAAGAGGTTGGAAAAGCAGGTTTTCAATTGCTCAAAATTGTAGAGCACTGCGCGGTTTACATTTTTATTATGATGCTTTATTGTGTTAAAATGTATTAGGTATTCTATTTGAATTTTCGGACGGAACAGAAAAAAAATTGCTTTATAGTTTGTCTATCAAATAATGTTTTGTGTAAATATCATAACATTGAAAAAATATAATTCTGTAATCCAATGGTAAATCAATATTAAAAATGAAATTGATGCAGAGCTCGAATACGGCAAAGTAATTTATTACACCCACTTGGACTAGGTCTGATGATGGGTTCTGATATTATTATTTTGTGTAAAACTTGACATAGGTAGCTCCCGGTTTTTTTTTACCAACAACCATATTAAACATCTTATAACAATTAACTTTTATCTATAAAACGGACATGAATTTATTCCCGCATACATTCAATTGTGCCCGGTCACTAATACACGTGCATATTATAAACCATATACATATACACTCACACATGAGTGGGCACTTAAAGTGACAGATAGCGACTCAATAGAATTTGAATTAGCAAGGCGGCGAGCCGTTAGAAGCAGCGCCCCTGGCGGCTAAAACATCTAAGCTAATTCTTATATAAGCATTAAACTGACGTGTGTTTTCTGTATGCGACACATTATTTCATAATCACTTAAACATATTAATCTGCGGCACGCCTTGCGAAATCACAGATTAAATAAAAAGTAGCAATGTTTAAATTTTTAATTATAATTCGCAAAAGTCTAGCAGGTGGTATTTGGTATGTACTAATATTACTGGTAACGAACTATGTTTCCAGCAAGGCGTGCGTAAATTATGGCAATGTTTAAATTCCACGCACGTGCCCTGCGACAAATGTCATCCTCGAAATTGCCTCCCGAATATCCCACTGAACTTTACTAACTATCGCTAAAATAAATAGCTTTATATTCCATTAAGCGAGCATTGACTGAAATGAATAACTCACACAGTACCTAATACGTAAAATTTTTGCCAACCCTACTATTAAGAGGAAAAATATCTCTGCGGTAGATATATTTTTACATTTTCCGAGACAGTCTTTGTTAACACACATCTACAAGAACTAAAATGATGATATAAAGAATAAAATGGAACAAGAAAGCGAGGTGGCAGTTAACTAAACTTCCGCGCCTCATGGCCAGTTGAACGGCGACTCTTTCATCCGTTTATTCGCTTCGTTACATTCTGTCTATTTCCTTATACCGTGTCATTTTTTTAAAATATCTGTTTTTATTATATTTATACTGTAAGGTAAATAAACAAAATATATGAATTCATTTACTGAAACTAAAATATTCTATAGCATATTTTA
Organism: Agraylea sexmaculata; assembly: GCA_022606485.1. Taxonomy (NCBI): domain Eukaryota; kingdom Metazoa; phylum Arthropoda; class Insecta; order Trichoptera; family Hydroptilidae; genus Agraylea; species Agraylea sexmaculata. Next base: position 80,978 of record JAGTTH010000172.1, on the reverse strand, counting down.
TATAAAACGAGAGCAATTCGAAAGCACATATACAGACTTCTTCAGTAAATGTAAGAGTAATAAATAATGCTATTGCCGATAAACGATGTCCGTTTATTCGATATTATGGAAACGGTCTTGGCAAAGAACGGGAGCAGTCATAGAGAAGAAGGATAAAAGATTGAATAATCCACTAAGAAACGACAGTAGTGGTGCTCATGTCGGTTAAAACACTGCTTCAGAAGCGAATATTCTCAACTATAGTAATATTATATACAAAACTTTTGAATACTGAGTACACAATTTAACTCGCAGCAACCCAAATCTTTCGGGTCTATCGCCCACTAAAAAATAATACCCTCATTATAATAATATGTGGGATGTTTTAAGACTAGACAATTCAGAGGCACTGGTCGTTGTGGGTATATAATGATATAATATGTAGCATGTTGATATTGCAGTCGAGCAGTCATCTGCAATATGTATGGAAATGATGCGTCCGTTAAGACATGATGTATGGAAGCACCAAATGTTTCCACCACCGGCGACTGGCTGCTCGTAAATCCAACAACGGTCGAGCTGTACACACTCATAATAACACCCTTTGTATAACATTTTATTGGCAGCCTTATCAACAGCATACAAATTGGGGTTAAAGAAAAATATTAAATTCATATTTATCCAAACAACAAATTATAGGCGAAATGTGCGAGTACAAAACTCACGACACTCGTATGAGAAGGAAGGAAGGGCGAATATAGGAAAATTATTCAGACGACCGATTGTATCTGGAGCGGCGAAATTGCCGTCAGATTTTTATGACCGCCCTGTATACATATACACGAGACTGAATTTCAGCAACGAATTGACTCCTATTGGAACTGGGGGCAGAATCGAAAATCCATTCCACCTTATTCGCTCGTTTCCGTAATACTCTTCGTATATACGAGTACATTTACTATGCGTATGGGAACGTGTTCGGCATCGCGGCTGTTTTCTCTAGTAGCGATAATAGAATAGAACTGTCAACGAAACGCACCCTTCCATTAATTCTTAATGTAGAATAATTATTGTGTGGTTTTGTATAAATATATTTATTTCGAGAGTATTAATAGTATAGTAATGGGAAATTGATGACATCGGCGTAGAGCACATCTAGTGTCGATCAGTAGTAATCAATTGTTATGTCGTATGTTTATAAATGATACAGCAGGTTACATCAATAACCCACGTTGACATACCTTATAGCGGGGAATGTGATGTGGCGGGTATGGGCTTAGGGATGAAGGGTGTCTGATTCGAAGCCCGGGAGTGCGTGTTTTTGTCCCCTGTGTGGATTAATAGTGTCCATTTGTCTCGCCTTTATGCGTAGCATACGAGGTCAACCCCGATTGCGCTCGTTCCACAACGTCACCCTCTACAAATGACTCCACCAACAATGTTTCGATTTATGCCAATCGGCCATCACTTTTCGTTTTCCTATTTATATCCAAAACCTGAATACCGTTTGAATTTAATTCCATTGACCCAAATACTGTCAATTTTGCTTACCAAATAAAATGCACAGTAAATCGTTTACACATGAACAATTCAAAGATGAGTCGATAAATTGGCACGTTTGTTGAATGGAATAGTACGAGGCTGAATAGTCTGTACATGTAGTGCAGTTAGTTGGCAATGCAAGACGATCTTGGAAACCAACAACAACATGGACAACTTTGGCCCGCTCTCAGTCCGTCGGGATTTGAATGTCTACCCCCGTAATGGACTCGTCGACCAGTTTCCCTTGCAGCTTTCTACTACCTCGAATATCCCCCCGGGTGGGTTTCTATGGTTATCTTCAAATTGATCGTCTCATAATATTTATATTAATATTATTCAACCGACTCAACAAGTATATGTATTTATTTATTAAATAATTTCCAATATATCCAATATCATAGTTCTCGCACTGTCGCAAGATTAATTGAACACATACATATAATCTCCGACATAAGACTAGGATCAAAATAGTATTCGTGTAAAATGGTGTATAACGCGACGTTTGCATTTTTATTTATGATATATTATCAATAGATGATCGGATAAATATGTATTTATGGCATTATTGTAATGGCATTGAAAGTAAGACATAAGACGACCTCAGAGGCCACGTACTTCCATTATAAACAAGTTATAAGGCAGATAGAACGAGTAAAGCGCACATATAGTGGTACAATAAAAGCTCCCCAGACTCGAACGAACCTCCGAGGGCGATACATAATTCGCTTTATCAGCAACACACGCCGCTTGTGTTACAAAATTACGTGCTATAATTACACGCCTTCCTATATTCTACTTCGTGTATACGTCAAAACATAGGGGCTAAACCAAATAAAATAGTAAGAAGAAAAATGATTCAATATGACCGGGAATAATTATGTGTTGGTCTGATTGCCTACCTTCACCTAAGTAATGTTTTGTGTAAATTACACAATTTTAGATTTAATTACAATTATACCAGGTTATTGGTAGACGAATATGCGGGTAATAAATTCTATTAAGGTGACAGTATCTTTGGCACACCTCTCAACTCAAAGGAATACACATGAAACAATTGATCATTTATCACTTGTTGGTAGATAGGTTTTAGAAAATACAATTACGATTATAAAAAACCCTATCAATTTATATTATAACTGTAGTAACCCTGTATTCGAAACACACTTAAGGCATATTAATGTAAAACATTCATGCGTATCACACATATAGATTACACGTTTATTAAACAGTATAGGTTACAAGCCCGTAAATGTATCGATATGTGAGTATAATTGATTGGCCCAGTACCCATTACAACTAATATGAATTTACATTTATATTGAAATTAAATTTTATTTAATATAAACATATAAAAAAATAATTTAAATGAAAAGTTTTGATGGAGTAATGAAATTGAAAAGGTCACGCATCGTTTATTTAGAGGTATTTAATAATATATTTTTAATGAAGCAACACTATTTTAAAGAAACACAAATTTAAGGTTAGCTTTAATTAAAAATGTCTTTTGCAAATTCATATTATATTTTTTAATTTGTTTTATATTATATGCCTATGTATTATTTTGAGTTTTGATGTTTTAAAAAGACATGGTAAATTAATCTGTGATATCTTTCAATGTAATTTATCTATAAAATTCTAATCTACGGTTTTCAATAATTTTCTTTATATTTTTCTAAATAAAAATTATGTACTATTTATACAGGGAATACATTTTTCTAAGCAGAATATATGACATTATAATTAATAAATACAATATTTTTTATTTCATATTTAGACCATTTTCAGAATCAAGATCTCGATTAAAAGGCATATTAGGTTTTCTTAAAAAAAGTGCTTAAAGTATTGGTAACTGGATAGGTGTTGTAAAATGTTAAATAGGATGGCGCCATAGATTGATGGTGTTTATGGTGGTATCTAGTGTTATCAATCACAAGGCCACTTGGCTATGGCTAATCTCTCTTTGCGCAACTGTCTAATTTTTCACCAACGTAACGAGCGGTCTGATGCGCATGTAATCGCTACAAAGAGTAATTGCTGCAGAACACTAACCCCTATCAATAGCTCACGTTAATATAATACCACCATTGCAGACAAACGCCTAGCCAAGTATCTACACTAAAATTATTTAAAAAAAATCAACTAATATTTAAATTAATAAAAAATATTCAACATTAGAAGTCTGCACGGTCCTTAACTATAAAAGCATCTAACCTCACGTGAAAACCACACCACAAACTTCGACAGCATCGATCGAGCATAAAATACAGCACAACTAACTTCTAATCCCCATACAGAACTGAGAGCTAAGTAATGGCGTGAAAATTGTTAATGAAATACTCGAGAAAACTATTTTATATTAAAATTATTTCTATGTCAGTAAAACCGTATTTTCAAATATAATTGCGAAAATTATATTAGTGCCGCCTTATGGCTCAGTGGTTAGTGTGACCAATTCGTGACTGAGACTCTCGAGTTCGATCAAAAACTGTGTCACTTGGTAGATCTAGTGTATCGAACTAAATCTGAAGCACTCATTGCTGTGGGGTGGTCTGGGAAACCACCTCTACTATATACTCCCTTAAAGGTCACGGTGGCCTGGCAAAACCCTTACAAGGGAATACCATCAATAAGGGTCACGGTATTTGTTTATTTATAAAATTTTCCGTTATATAGAATGTGTATATCTATCTTTTTGCTTCATATTTTTTTATTTGTACAATACTAATTTATGCTACGATATCATCATGGGTTTCCAATTAGGTGCCGGACTTTGAATGTATGTTGATTATGACAAGAATAACACAAGAGGGGAAATACTGTAGTAGAAAAAATCAGCATGAGAATTTCAATGCTTCAATTTTCAGGTGATTGGTGATTAATTGACATGTTTGTTGGATATATGAATCATTGAATTTGACGTGAGGTAGACTCATAGATATAGTAATTATGCAAGGGTATTGCTAAATAATTAAATCGATCCTCCCGGTGCGTGTATATATTGTATTAAGTTTTAGAGACCCCTTTGCCCTGGATATGAAATCCGATATACAATTTGCAAATACACTGTGAATTAATTTGTCAAAGGCGACCGAATTGTTAAAGCGCCTTTGCTAATACTAAGATGGTAAGGTGTAAGATCTATCTCGATTTAAATTACACATACATATTGTTTAACTACAAATTTTATTAATAAATTGATGAATTGTTTTACAACCCATTAATGAATATATTCAAAAAAAAATTGTTTCGGAAAACTCTTCTATTTTAATATGAAACAGTGACGACGCACATTTCTATATTTTTTGTACAAAATGTGTACATACATTTTAAACGTGTTCTCTTTTAAAAAAATGGAATATTACAATTAAAGATTGTATAAAATATGAATACATAGATTGTTCCAAACGATAGACCTGGTGAAACACTTTAAATCTACATTATTATTTACAAGATGTTAAATTTTATTAATTATTCAAAAATATAACACTGTAGTTCTTAATATAATGACACTGATTAAGGAATAAATTATCAAAGAAGCCATAGCATTATGAATATATTTAAATTTAAAATAATTCAATGATGTACATAGGTACGGCGAATGATTTATTTTAAATATTTATAGAAAAGGAAGCAAACTAACTTGTGTATAAAATTTGTTTGTGTAACAAATCTGCGGATTTTTAGCTGCTATAGAAATTAAGATAGATTTTTGAAAATAGGGTCTTTTTACCATTTTCAATACACCGATTCGAACGGAAACAACCATATTCAACTAAATCAATATATTTACAATAATGGATGGTGTACTTATTTATCACAAATATTCAACTAAAATGGTAATTCATTATTGGATTATCTAAGTCGATACACGGGGATGTGACGATGGGTGGTTCTGGCATAAACCTAATACGCACGCAATATATAAATTCGATTATAAGAAGGTAGATGTATACAGATATATAGTTATAGTAGCAATAATAATGGTGGTGCAGGTCGATGGTCCGTAAGGGATACGAAGTGAGCCTGAGCGAGGGCGCCAAGTGGCCGGAACTAATGAATATTGCACTAATCCACCATATAAACAAATTGCGCGTACCTAATCTGAAGGTAACTTGTCCTCCTTTACCCAAAAATTTTACTCTGCCAATTATAATAAACTGATTATTCCTACTGCGGAGTGTGCCAACATTAGTCACCTGTTATAATTAGGGGGTGTTCGCTATGATACAGAAGACAAGTTGTCTTATACCGATCAAGTCTCCTTCGTTGACCGACAGGCGATCATCGCAGAAGTGGGTTAGATATCAATATTTAATTTGGCTCGAAATCCGACACGAAGGACGGTGGGCTTTAATTAAATCAGCGGCCAAGGAAAGGGCTACACCCAAAAATACCACTAGGTACTACAAGGGGCTAACGGTATGAGAGGGGACATCCAAGTTGTTAGATTGGCGGTTTCCAAGTATTTCGATATGCCACTGGAAATCAAATTTATAAATTCGCACTCTTGTTAGAATTTCATAGGAATGAAGAATGAAGCCAACATCTGTCAAGTTGAAAATGTCTATTGGCACGCGAAACGCCTGTTAAACTTTCAACTTCACGCATAGTCAATGTCTGAACAAGACATATTGAACTTTTCATATTCATAGTAGCATATAAAAATTCATAGGAAAATCTTTAACACACAATAAAAATCTAATATGTATATTCATGCTGTTTTAATAAAATTAAAATAAATAGGTCAATGATATGTAGGTGGTTAAACATTGTTAAAGTGGGTGAACCAATGGAAAGTACAAAGAAAACAACCAGGCAGAAAGGTCGGACGTGTTTACCATCGGTCGGCACAAGTGGAGAATTAAAATTCCGGGGGTGCTGAGCAATTGAGCAGGCAACCTATCCCTAATTAAGCCAGGGAATATGGCCAGTGTTTTAGAAATTAACACGGCAAACGGTATTAGATAGTGGACCAATATTAGCCACGCCTTACTAATGACCAACCTTAAACGAGCGAACGACGACCGTCCCAAAGAATACACAAAACGTGGTTACCGTTGATTGGATCACCCGTGGTAAGATTACTGTGTTTATAATATTTTCAATACCTTTATGTAATCGCTACTTGTTGCTCGAGGAGTGTTGAAAGATGTATCAATACTATATGTACCGAAAAAGGATGATTTTGTAACATTGGCATATCGTTACGGATAGGTGCATCGAAGATAATGATAACTACCTCTAGATAAGTGCTTTAGACGATGCTCCGGTGTCAATAGAACCTGATAATGTAATGGTCGAATTCACCAAGCCTCAATTACCAACCTAACGACTTCCGTCTATAATAATACAGAGATGATACGTTTAATATCGCACGACCCAGAATATTTTATGACTTGACTGATAAAAACGGATAAGCCGCTCACAAATAACGACGACGTCATTTTTAGACCTTGAAAAAAATTCAACATAGCAAAGAAAGACTACATTTATTTTCTTGTTTAATAATTACTGTAAGATATGCTTGAGTTGGAAATCTTACTCAAACATGTAATCCCAATGAGTTCCCAAGATGGCACTTTACAGACATCGACAATACTTGCCGTCAAAATTCAATGTGAAAGTTATTATTATCGTGGTTCATTAATTCTGTCGTTTACGGAATGACACGATATGCACGAACATTAAGTTCTCTAATTGCTATGAGCTTATATTGTAGACTAAGTTCCGAAAGTACATCATGAGTGGGCACTATTATTTACCCATATAGCAATTAAACTAATGGTTTATTAAATAGTAAAATAAACTACTAGTTTGCTTTTAATACATAGTTTAAAACAGTAAAATAGCTCATTTTTTATAAAATATTATAAAAAGATAATTTTTCAAAAACAAATTTTTATATAATCGCTTGAAAATGTTATGCATACAGCAGATCTATAAAAAATAGCTGGCCCGACAGACGTTTTCCTATACACGCGTCTTTAATTCGAAAATTACTTTCTTTTTTGAATAAGCTGTAACAATCAGGACCATTTTGATGAAAAATATTATTATCAAGTTGTATCAATATCTAACTTCATTACATGTACATTTATCACAATTAGACCAATGGATAGTCAGTGAGTATGTGTATATTGTATGAGTAAAGTGAAATGTAGAAACTGTGTTAAATAAAAACTTAAACTTGAACCAATTGTGAATTTAAACCATTCTCAAGTCACCTTGAATACACACAAAACATTTCATCAAAAACGGTTCAGCTGTTTAGGAGGATTTCAGTGATAAACACACGCACAGAAGAAATACATATATAATATATAAAGATATGTGAATATAGCTTTACAGATGAATTTTATATTTTTTATATTTATGGATGGACTATGATACGAGCAAAAAACAGGGCCCAGCGACAAAGGATATTTGCTCCTGGTATACTTCATAAACAAACTTGGCAAATCACTTCCAAGGCCACGCCCATTTCTCTTCCTTACTATTCTTACCAAGTCACTCTAGGCCCTATCCCTGCATATACAATACATATTATATTCATTTCAGTGTCAAATAGGAATGATTCTTACATCTACATAAAAAGTGATAAGATCTCAACCAAGGACTGTTACGAACGAGCTGATTTATTATTATTAAATAAATTTTATTTTGTAAAGTAGGAGTTAATAAATTAACCGTCAGTATTTCTATGGCCAAGATATTGAAAATTTAATATTTCAATCGTAGAGCAAGTAAAGAAACGGGAGAAGGATGACCCTGGATGGAGACGGGTGCTTTATACGAAAGTGATCCGTTTAGTGGCAAAGTTCAACGCCTACTGGTCATAAATATAAATCCCCGGGCATCTAGCAAGCCAGTGACGGCACTACTACTACTCATCTTACAATAACGTACATCAGCCCAAACTTCATCATGACAAAAGACTATTGTCAAGAATACAGCCATGCTTTGGATGCTAATGAAATAGACAACACTCTTTTGTATCACCATACAAATGAAGTAAACAAGAAACAAAAGATTAAATTTGCCACTGTAACCTCACAGCGATACCAGAGTGGGTAAAAGCGACGGTATATCCGTCATATTATTCTACGAACTTGTAATTGGCCAACCACATATGAAATTATCAAGATTCATCGGAGTTAATTAGCATCAGAGATGATAGCTAATTGCCAGTTTCTTCAAGTCGTGTTATATTTCGAGCTAATGTCACTCGGTGATTTACGCACCAAATGCGTTTTTTCGAGATGTAGCTCGTGCTACCAAATGCTAAATCTCGAGCTACTGTTACATTTCCCCCTCCATTCCAGTTTCGTTCCGAATGCGTCGCTTTGGGTATAGTTGCTTGTATGCAAGTTCTCCTGAATGATTGCGATACAAACATCGGAACCGCTCAGCTGTAGCTTTAGTTTAGTTTCAAGAAACGGAATACTTGTATATGACACGAGATTCGTAGAATCTTTAGCCACATAGCACACGATTTAACACGGCTTGAAGAAACTGGCCCGAAGAGAATATGCTTAAGGTTAACCCCCACAATTAAATGAATCGTGAAATAGTCTCTTTGATAATTATTTCGCTTTCTGCCAAATAATTTCATATAATGACCCCCAATTTGACTAACATTATAAATTATATGTATGTATACCGAATGGAGGATGATTCAATAGAAACTTCGAATCTATTCATTATAATAGAATTGGTTTGATGAAGGTAGACAAATGAAGATACATACTACATATAAGAAAGGGCAAGGTAATTAAAAGGGTGTAGAAGATGAGGTGCGGTAAAAAGAGCATCGCGTCGTCACGTAGTTCGGTCGCCAAAACCAACGTCAGCATCATCAGCATCATCAGCATCAGCATGAACGGAAGTGGAAGACCAGTGAAGTCGAGGACCAGTCACGAATAAGTCACGTACCAACATTCCGTATATTATTTATACGGGAGGCGGTGTGCGAAGCGCGACCGGAATATACAATATCGCAACCAACCCACCCTAGAACATTTCTACAACCTTTATCATTATATTTACTATATATATAATATACATAAAAACACTACCAGTGAGTCAAAAACATTTTTTTTAAATCACTTACGAAAATTCAAAGGAATGTACAAAGCTAACTACTCTCTATAGACAACACATTGTTAGGCGGCACTTCTCCACGATGTTATTTTTCAGAAATTGAGGAAAAACTAGGTGATCATAGCAGATAAAAAAGCAGGGCATGTAATCATACATTATATAATTATCAATTTATATATATGTACATATACAGATTCATAAGACTAAATAAACCAAGATTTCCCAGAATGAGTTTCCTCTATTCGAACCGATTTCTGACTGCTTTCTTTCTGCTTTTACCTAAACTGTTAATTACACAACCGCCTTCATTCGCTCTTTAACGTGCCTGACCCAAACTACTGTTTTAAATACATAATCTATTTCCTAAACGATGATGAAATAATCTTATTTATTATCTACCGAATATTTTAATGATTTTTAATGCAATAGGAAAAAAAGGAATAATTTCAGACAATTTGAAATAAATATGTACATAGTATGTATGTTATGTATAGCACGCACACAACTTACGCATGTCGATAACTCACGCCTTCATAAAAACAAATTTACGACTAACACGAAAAACAGCAGTGAGGCTACAACATTTGATGGAAAAACAAAGGATGAGCAGATGAAAAACATGATGAGATCATCTCCGATTGGACTATAAAGTAAAAATATAATTCATTACGATGTAATCACGTGTACATTAGTGCTGCTTAGATACGAGTGACGATGCAACAGGAGTGTTTGGACTGTCTGGATATCCAGTATACTAATCCAATGTGTGTGAATAATTAACGTGACAAAGCCAGCAAACAAGGCACCGCAGCTGATGCCCTATACAATTACCTTACACCGTTATCAATGATTTTAGACATCCATCTCTGTCTCGATTGTTAACATAGCTTAAGTCAACAAATGATTGCATTAAAAGGACCAGATTCCAAACTACATATGTGCAATGATGATAAAATGCAATGAATGAATCCAGTACAGTATAGAAAAGGTAAGTCATATTTTGACATATTTTTATAGTGAAGGTAAAAGACGTAAGTTATTCATCCGTGTGTATTGAATAGCATATGGAAGGCTTACCTTGGATTTCCGCGAAGAGCTGCATGATGAAGAGCGTTGAATCCATTATTATTGGTGAGGGTGACGTCAGCCTGGTGATCCAGCAGCAAAGTCAGCATATCGTCTCGTTTTTTGGATATCGCATCATGAAGGGGAGTGTCGCCTTCAGAATCCTTAAAAATATCAAATATACATTTTACTTCACCAATATAATAGAATGTAGATGGTGACAGCAATTTGTTAAGGTATCAAGTTTTCAATTACGAATACGATGTTTAAATGACAACGTGTATTTGTATTGGGTTTGTAAACACACATCGGTCGTCTATAGATCATGTCACAAGTCGGAGAAGCATCCTGTCCGAACAGTATTGAACCGGTACACAAACACACGCCCACTTTCATGAAACAGTTTCTAACAAATTGAAAAGTGAGATGTCATCGCATAACTCACGATAATACAATGTGGTGAACGATCCGTTATAAATTGAAAACTGTTAACAACCGAGTTGAATAAATACATTTTTCACTGAAATATTTAGTATAATCGGTTTGTCAAAAAAATCTGCTCATCAACTTTTTATGGTTTTCATTTAAGAATTAATAGGCAATCGATCTACTGTCATCAGTGTTGTTCCTAATTAAACGAAAACTCTGTCCCATTCTAAAAAAGCATCTACATTGCAATAAATGTGACAGAGATTAAATTATAAACAAACGCTTCTGTAGAATTGCATTCCGTTGATTCATATACATAGGTGCATCTTTCTCTTCTATCTTTTTTTGAACGGGAGAAATTCACATGCGGAAAGAGAGTAATTGAAAATTCGTCTGAGTCGGCACATCTATAACTATCAGTGTAATTATTTATTAAACGATACTTTGTACATCTTCAGGATTATGAAGTATACTAGACAAAATTATGTATTCATAAAACCATATACTAGTCTAGAAGCACCTTGTGGTCCAGTGGTTAGTGTGAAGAATTCGTGAGGGAGACTCTCAGGTTCGATCCACGGCGCCGACAAAAAAGGTGTCTACTAGTGTCACATGGTAGATCTAGCGTAGCGAACTCATTGCTGTGTGGTGGCCTGGGAAACCACCTCTATTATTTAACTCCCCTAAATTCCCGCGAACCCCTTACAAGGTATTTCCATCAATATGGAAGGCGTCACGGTATTTACATATAATATAGTCTAATATAGTCATGTCACTTGAATGAGGAAATATGATTGTATTCTTAAATATTCGCTCATTGTATTGTAACGTTATACAAAATATTTTCAATTTAATATCATTAATTTGTAATAAAATGATAGAGCTAATATTCTAAAAGGGTTTTCTAATCAAATATCATGTTATTACCAACACGAAGAAATCAATCGAAGTGTATACGAATAGCTGTGCAAATAAAATAGAAGTACAAAGCAAACGTCTCTTTATACTTGTATCAGAAGCTTTCCTTCGTGTGCACCTTCACAAGATGAAATATTCAATTCATCATTCAGCACGTGTGTTCACGTACGTACGTACAGCCTTACATCGACGACACGTGTGACGCCGCGCCGATAAGAATTGTTCCCCCTAATACGATCCGTGTCATCTCGAATTGACAGTGTTTTTACCAATCAGATTCATCACGTCCGATTTGAACACAGGTGAAAATACGAAAATACTTCAATGGCTCGTATTGAAAATTCGATTTAAAGTTTTCAAATGATCAATGTGTGTTTACGGATCTGGAACATGAAAAATTCCTTCATTGCGTGTTTCGATTTGAAAAATACAATGCATTTTGTTTGGAACATCTAGTTGAAGACAAAGTTTTTCAAATGTTCGTTGTTAAAAATAAATATGTCTGAATAGATCACATCAAATAACAGAAAAGCACTCTTAAAACTCCTATATAAAATTAGCCGATAAATTTTATTATCTTAATATAAATAAAATGTTTCAAAGTTGTCTGTTCATATAAAAAAACCAAATTTAAGTATAGAGAATTGCATTAGAATAGCAATTTAAGAAAAGATTTGATTTAATGAATAGTCAATATTAGTATGCGTAATTGATATCGATCTGGCCTGGCTGAGAATTTATTTGATAGGGTATTAATGATGGGGTCAAACAGTATGACGTGTGCAGGGCGGATATCAAACAGTAGTGTACCGGACGCGACATACCAATAATTCACCTGTTGTCCCAACACTGATGTCCTATGGTAATTAAAGCACATCGATTCACGCCTATTGCCAATTAGTTTAACTAATTACATCACACCATATATCAACCTCATCAAGTCTGTAAGATGTTTACAATACGCGATAGTCATGTGAAGAATAGTGTTTTAATATACATGTTGCCACGTGATACTAGTCTGGAAAGTATAAGTGAAAAGTCCCGATGGTAAACAAAAAGTTTGTATCTGATTTGGCAGTGTTGGTTGTTGGGCAGGCGTCAGATTTATATTTCCCTAGATACCGTAGCTGTAGCGCGACCCGTCCGATAAAGACGCCAGCCACCCTTAACCCTCACCTCCCCCACAAACTCATTCTTTCTTTATTATTAAAAAAAAGTTTCTTATAGACGTTTTTCCACAATTCGTCACTCGTCTCTGGAGGCGTCTTATCTATCAGTTTCTCCCCTTTTATATTATGTATGCTGTAATATAGGTCAGCCCTTATGAATCACTGCAGGACCACAATTCTAAAATAAATTAAAGTGCGAACCAAATCATTTTGAATTACTACATATAAAAGGCCATAGTGTATGTATACGTTTTACTGTATACAATTCTCCAATAAACGAATTGATTTGGTTCGTACTTTACCCTACGATACATTTAGGGCGGGTTTCTTCAAAGCGTATTAAATCTGGAGCTCGTATCACTCGGCAATTTACGCGCCAAATGCGTTTCTTCAAGATGTAGCTCGTGCTACCAGCTGACAAATCCTAGCTCACCGATATCGGTGTGCTATAGCTAAATCTCAAGCTCGGGCTATATTTCCTCCTCCATTCCAGCTTCGTGACGAACTCGTCGCTTCCGCCTAAGTCGGCTGTTGCAAGGTCTCCTGAATGCCTGCGATACACACATCAGCTATAGCTTTAGCACGAATTCAACAAGCGAAATATTTGTATATGACACGAGATTCGTACAATCTGTTGTCACACGATTTAACATGGGTTGAAGAAACCAGCCCTTACAGAATTTAGAATGATTTTAATTCAGTTATAATATTACACCTTATAAATGTCCAATTGGATATATCACAATAAACGAAAAAATATATATGTTGAATAACTCACAAAACAAACGTGAATAGAAAGAACGTCGATACGTCAAACTTTTGTTCGTCTCGAAAACAAAAAAAAAGCTGTGAGTGTTGTACTCGCATTTATATAGTTTTCCGCGCGATATAATTTGGTACGAACAGTAAAAAAAGAGCTCGAAACACAAAGCCTTTGTTACCAGTTGCTGTTTGCAATAAAAGGCTTCTTTTTACTGTTCAAAACAATCATTGGCAATAAATAAAATGGACGCCGACGTCGTAATGAACGCGCGCTACCGTGTCATAAAACAAAAAGGCGTAGGGCGGGTGGTTGGTGGATGGTAGTATGACCTGCCTTCGGTGGATAATACACCAACAAGTACCCGTACAGTACAAGTATATGAGGGTTGAAGAGGAGTTTTCTCTGTCAGCGATGCTACTTCGATTGTTTATAGGCTGACTGGCCATTTGTTCGCTACGTGATCCAGAAGCCTTCTATTACTCGTCTTACATTATCATCATGTTCCTTATTACAAAATTCAATAATATGCTACTTATATACACCCTCGCACAATATGTAACTACATAAGTTTTATAGAATAGCGATATAACATTTGAGATTAGTTACAAGCAGTTGCGTGTGAATTGTTGGCGAATAAGCCCCGTAGATATCTTTAGGTAACCATTAGTTCTGTCCTTTGAAAACACAATATGAAATTATTTATCTAAGCATTTTGACTAAAATATCACCAAGATGTTATCTTTTAACATAGCAATCAAATAGAAATTAATTTAAATTGTTACACTATACATACATAGCTTTTGAAGCAGTGACGCTCTTCTATGAATAAATTCCAATCACACAATATACTATGAACACAAAATATCACTCTTGAGTAATTGTATGTTATTTAGGAAAATATTTCAAAACGTACTCGGAATGACTGACTATATTAGTTGTTTTGAATATCGTTAATAACAATTTTTATTGGTTTTCTGTCCTTCTGAATGCCTGAAATCGACACATTTCTTTTGTTTAATAATAATAAATAATTTTAAATTGCATATAAATACTTATACACTGCCACAGAGATGGGTAATTTGATCTGGATCGATGATATCTACGTGGGTTTCTGCGCACGTGGCAAAACGGATGCGAGTATTTGGTGGTCATATTCAAATCTATCCTAGTAGCGCAATTCATCGATAGGGGAAACTTCAGGGGCGGAAAAGACCTATATAAAGTTTTATGGACTTTTCAAATGAAATTTGAATACTTCTTTTAGAAAAGCTTTGGCTATCTATGGTTACATCAAGAAACAACTAACACAAATGATATTCAAAGTAACAGTATGTATCTACCTACACCTACCGTCATAATATCGTTTTTTTTAATATCAGAATACAGATAGGTATAACCCACGGGGATAAATAAATAAAATAAAATATTTTGCGTAACCGTGTGTATAGAGAAAAAATAACATAGTTGTTAGTATGAGGAAATACCCTTCAAAGAGGGAATGAAGCACGTGTCGGCAGTGGGTAAGGTAATGAAAAAGTAGCTTTTCTAGAGGAAAAAAATGGAAGGCGAAGGGTTTGTAAAGCCCAAAGGATCGCCGTCAGTCCGCTCCTAATTTAATTGCCAGATGATTTCTCTTAGGTCTGCCGACTGGGACTGTTACTACAATAAAATGTTGGTTAAGACCTTGGAACTAAACCAACAAACTCACACAAACAAAACAGTTAAAATTTTTATTGATAAATATACAAAGATAAACATTCTATCTTTATCATTCGAATAATTAAAGCATTTATAGTGGAATCAAAAAAAAAACTCAGTAATCGTACTCTATATTCCGATTATTGTTCGATCATTTAATTCTTACTTTACACAAATTGACCCTTTCGACTAACACAAATAAAAAAAACACAAAGTAAAAAATATATTTAATGAGTATTATTACATTCAATCATAAATACTCCAGTTATAATTTTTGAACAAATATATATTTATTATATTATAGTGAAAAACATACTGTTGTCATGGGTTCAAATCCCGCTCAAGTCAACATTTTTAAATTGATTTGATCGGTTATTACGACTGGAAGAAAATATTTCCTGGATTGTAAAGTAAATACTGAGGCGATTATTAAGTTGATTAATGAGTAATAGTTAAAATCACCGACAGAAAATTAGCACGTTGTTGTGTATTAAAAAAACCCTGTCAAAAAAGCTCTTTGGGGCGTAAAAAATGATAATATTTAAAATAACATTTGTCTCGTGGGTTTCAAAAAGGTGTTAAGGGATCGATACCTCATTTGTAAGTATTTTTTCTTCTCCCCTGATAATACCTATTCCTCGTATACGAGTCTGAGGCAAAATAGATGAATGAGAGGATCACGTCTCTTCTCAGCAGTATAAAAATATAGGGATGGTCTGGCTTTTAAACATGGCGATACGTGATATGTTTAAATAGAGTTGCGGCGCGACGGAGCAAACTCCATTTGCTTTAAATTCCGCACGAGCAACGAACACAGAAGAATTGAGCTGAATTTTTTTTATTACGCTATTAACACAGCCACCAAATTGTACTTGATAGATTTTTACGGGGGAAAGGATTTCTAATAGTAAAAATATATTATTCCACTAAAATGTATGAACTCTATGGTTGAAACGGAACGTGGACGAAGGCGTTGAGAATATATCGTGAATGTTTTGATAAATGGTACACATTTGGAAATTGTAAAGTAAGACATATCACCTGTGATTCATTCGAGTCGGAAATGTATATAAGAGAAAATAAAATCCGTTTGAATCGTATGCAGGTTCCCTGGGAGAGCTATTTCAGTATATAGCAAAAATAACAGTTTGAGTTTTAACCGAATTTTTAAATAAATCAATATAACCCTAGCCAATACGTGTATTATTAAATAGAATTCGCTCATAAATTTTTTTTCAGATTCAATTTGGAAAAAAATTAATATGACCTGAAAAATATGGAAATTTGAATTCATCCGATCCCAGTACACTGCTATATTTTTACGATAGGTATAATAAACTATTAAATATTTTTTTAGTTGGTATATTTGGTGATATAGTAAGTCGCATTATTTGACATTATTAGGGATATTTTAAAATCTGGCAAAAGACTGTAAAGAATTGAATTCAGTTTTTTATAAATTGCATTTTAATCATATAAATCACAGTGTTTTTGGATGGGTTAGTTTTAGATTACGAGTAGAAGTGAACAAACATGGCGGTCATAAAATAAAGTTTAGACAAAAGGGGCGAGGCGACAATACAAATACTCAATGAAATTACACTGAGTGCTATATTCATCTTAACATATTTCATCCTCATACAAAAACTTGTTCGGCAATGTCAATAGAAGACTAAATTGCTAGCGAGATTTGTTTGCCACTGTCACGAGTCATGGCAAATTTATACGCTACTTAATTTATAAGATCACTTCAATGTATAATATAATTATAAATAAATTCATTTGAATATAATATATTACGAGCTTTAATTCCAATATAGTCAATCTTTTTTGCCAGTATGTGAAAGCAGTACAAGGTAAAATCTCAATACAATACAAGATGATTCATACACATCTTACATTTTATACAAATTCTCGTATACACACAAAAACTTCTTAATTATTCTTATTACTTAAATCTTCAATTTTCAGGAACTCTAAAATATGTTTCGTATATTGTTTCAACGCAACTCTGTGGTTGTACTGCAAAATTATACGTGGTAGTATACAAACACCGCAATCTTGACCGACACAAACGGCTGAAATTATAAATAAAGCTTCTTTGCGAAAACAACACAATAAAAGAGAACGACGACTGTGGGATAAATAAAAACAAACAGAATAGAGAAAATAGGGCGTAGTCCCAGATAGCGACTTTTGATATCGAGAACATGCTGCAAAAGATAAGATCGGAACAGAGAAGGCGTGTCTTAACATACTGAATTATTGCAGCATTTCGATGGATGCATTTCTAAATGTCCCATTGTAAAACTTTTATTATGGTAATTAAAATAACTATATATTATTATGTACTATTTATCGGTGTATTATATTACCACCCACCCCTATATTTACAAAAAGATGCAATTATTTAAACAGGAGTAAATCTTCTTCTGGTTGTAAACTACCCCACCACTTGATCCAAACCTTAGAAAAGCGGTCTAAAATGAGTATTCTTACAACAAAGCAACTCTTTGTCATCATCATCACAAGCACTCCAGTTTAGTGACGAACCAAGGCTTCCTGCATCAGCAACTTCCACTTAATTCTATTGGTGGCCGCGATCCTCCAGTTATTTATACCAAAACTCGTCGGCCCATCTTAGCCTAGGTCTACCCTGCCTTCTCTTACCCACTGGCTTGCTGGATAGTAGTTCCAATACTATCCCAATAGTGTTAAAGCCCTAATAAACTGGACTACATCATTTCCTTGCTTCCTTCTAATAGCAACCCATTATTAATATTAAGACGGTGGATTTATGGGGTATTTTTTTACGAAATTTGAACGTTTAGCACGAGTGCGTCGACAGTGAGACTTCGGATCGGATATCTATGGAAGAAGAAAATAAGGCGGTCGTAATGCAAGACCAACCACCATCTTGTAGCATCCACCCCATAAGAATGATGGTACAATGCAATGGAGGGATGATATACGACTAGGTGGCTGTGACGGAACAAGCGTTGAATTACTGCCACAAAGGAGAGATACTACACTAGTGCACGTGAAATCTTAATAAACACCATGCAAGCATTGTAGTGGCTTTCGTATAAAGCTACTGTAACATTACCCCGCCAAGGGTTCTATCTAAATAGTCAACTATCAACGAAATCATTTTCCTGCAAATATTTGTATAATATATATGTGTGTATCTACATCAGTCAAGTCGGGCAGAGCCGCCCTGTCGGTGACCTGTGAAACTAAACAAAATGTCTAAAAATCTTATTAAAAAGCCCCTCAGAGTGTATATAAATAAATAAAAAATGGTCATAAATTTTGATTGATATAAAAAACATGTATGAGATTTATAAAAAAACGTCAAAAATCAAATTATTTGCAAATCGAGCTAGGTAATTCACATTCCTTTATAGAGTATTCCCTTTACGAGTATAGAAAGTAGAGGTCAAACTAAACTAAATACATATACATAGGTACATATATAAAAAGACTACATCGTAGACCAAATGAAGTGAAATTCAATTTGCCGATAAAGCCGCAGTGAACGGAAAGATAAAATGTTATCTTTTAGGATTTGGCGGAAGAAGCGACAACCAGAAACAACAAACTGCAATATTCATTTGCAAGTTTTAAATCCCGATTGATTTACATTACTCAAATATAAAAAAGTATACACATAGACGATTTTGAATGAAAAAGGCAATCCGTATACATTTCTGAACGAGCTACGCAAATATTGATATAATTCGATTTGATATCGTTGATTTCATCTGAATAATTTCAATAGATTGGCGAAAAGCGGAAAAGGGTGTTATGATAAGTAAACCTGAAAAAACAAGAATGCCCACCGCATAAAAACAAGCCCGGATGATTTCTAAATACAAGAAATCATAACGTGGCAGGATAAAAACAGGTCTAAATGATGAGGACGTGTCGACCAAGTTTAATTCAATTAAGCTGCGGCCCCTAACAAACGAGCATTACTTCTGCCGCGTTGACTGCGCCTCTAAATCAAAACTTCTACGACATCCAACCTTCTCCATGCTCACCACACCACGCCACTTCTTATGTAGTAAACTTAAAATTGCTTTTGTGGTTGCCAACACGGAAAAAAATACGCAGTCACTATAAACTCACTGCTACCAAAAAAATAATAACTGTTCGATTAGTTTGCCAAAAATAACTACTACACCGCGCACCTTTGTAAATCAATGTATTCTGTGTGGAAAATATATAATAGTGGTGGAAATTTTGAGTTATGATTGGGGTAATAGGGCCGAGTACAGATGAAGATTGATGCGGTTGCGTCGCGGCGCCAGCAACACGGCTGACAAATGAAGTGCCCATCCCCTGGAGAAATCAAAATATTCTTCACACCTTCACACCGCTCATATGTCTCAATTGTTCACATCTCTTTATATTCCACGTGTCCAGGCGACTTTTATATGTAATGGTCGGTAACTCGCGGGAAATGCATTCGTACGAATGTCGCAAACATTCCCGCGAATGTTCGCGAAAAATCAATTGAATATTATTTAAAGAAATATGTTCGAAATTTCCATTTTATTGCAGTCTAAGTGCTTTCAACTAGCAACATTTAGTCATCTTCAGAGATATCCAGTCTCTGAAGATGAAGATGAAAAATATAGTGGAAATTACAAACATATTTCTTTCTAAATAATTATGGAATTCCATCAAGTAATCGATAAGATCAATAATTTTCAATCAAATATTATTAATACAGGTAATCGTCGTTTTACGTCAGTTTGATTTACGCCAATTCACAATTCCGCCATTTGGTGTTTTCAATAAAAAAAAAATCTTCAAGAAAGCCTTTCAGAGATAGCAATTCTTCTATTAGATAATACTACAGAAGATCCACTATTAAGGTGATCGATAATAATTCCAATCATAATGATAAAGATTATTGTCCATTATATTTTTGTTCGTTATACGTCAGTGTCTCTCGGAACGGAACCCCAGCGTAAATAGACGTTTACTTGTACTCTCAATATTACGCATTAAGCGAATCCGATGAATGTGCCATCCACACTATACATTTGCGAGTGTCTGTACGCCGCATTAGTGATGCGGTGAACAAAGCCACATTTCAAAGCCAAATTTCATTGGATTCACAAAAACAACAAATAAAAGTAGGAAAAGAATGAAAAGCCGACGGCAAATGTGGACGAGGCGAAGGTGGCAAAGAAATGAGAGTATGAGAACAAGGAGGCTGCCTGAAGTGGAATATTCGCCATTTGCAGGGAGTTTGCGGCGAATACAGCAGAGTCATGACGCAGTAAGAATGGCCGTTAATTAGAAGTGGCGCCCAACACTCGGTGAAGAGGTCCTCGGTACATAATGGACAGACAAAATAGCATCGCGGACAGACACCAAAACGAAAAAGGGGACTGGATCATCACCTTTCATATTTGGGAGGCCCAACTACTAAAATAAACAATCCTATTATCATTATAAAAGCCTTAGACATTATAAGGCATACGCATGGTCGTTACTATTGTTCAATGTGCGATTTTATCGGTTTGTTTAAATTTAGAAAAAAACCAACATCTCCTTTGTTGTTTTTATACGTATTTAATAGTATTTGCAAATTTCATGTATAGAATTATGTTATGGCTAGAGATGTGCCAGGGTCAAAGGAATATTATAGTATTCTATTCAAATTTTTATTAATACACTCATTTGAAGAAATTAGACATCATGATGATTAATCGAGCAGTCTCTTTTCCACCTGCACTCCGTGAGGAAAAATGGTGTAATACTACAATATTCGTTTGACTTTGGCACATTTCTTGTTTTGACTAATAATCCCAAATATTTTAAATGACGTCACACTGACTTTAAAAAGGCATAGCGAGACAGTATAAGGTGATGGTAGGCTCGCTCGGTTGAAACAACCCCGAGGCGTTTCTGCTCTTTCCTTTCTTATTTTTAAGGCGGCAGAGGCTTAAGACCTGGCTTCGAAAACTTTTCGGCCGCGCTGAAGAATCGGAAAATTGGTTTTCGAACGTTGGTTGTTTTAATTTTATACGTGACGTGTTTGTTTTGTTGCGAGTTAGGAGCTCGGCTGCCTCAACCAACATTATTGCAAGGCGGTTTCACAATTTCAACTCTCCTTCCCTCGATGAACACTTTTGCGAAGCGACCGCGGAATAAAATATGTATAAACCTAGCCAGTGCATTTTATTAGTCTTTGGAAATTGTGGGGAAAAGCTAAAAGTTGCGGAAGTCTTCCAGCGGGAGATCTGATGAAATTTCACAGAGCCATTTCAAACATACATACACATACATAATGATATTTTTTTATGTAAATAAATATATGATAAGTGGATTTTTTAAGGTAATAAATTAAAAAGACGCATTTCTGTTTTTAACATCCTTATAAGTTTCATCCTTTCAAAACAAACCAAAAAAGAGTTGCAAACTATCAATTATGAAAATCAACATTTGAGACTATCACTACATGTGTATACTGTATGAAGTATTGGATGTGTATTACTACTAATGTGTAACTACCAGTGGAAATATATTATCACTGAAATTTCAGTCAATGCGCCGCCGCGGATTGGTCAATCCAATTCCGTTTGATTTAAATTAATGAGCCAATTTAATATTTATTACCGGTATATTGGGAGAGACTGTCTCCGTTTTGAGGAGGGTTCTATATATATATAGGGTTGAATACAAGACATGCCGCCCCGCATAATGCTGTCAATCATAGTACTGCCAGCAAATAGAAATAACATAACCAATTTCTGTCCACTGTCCAAGACGTGACATTGTATTATCTTATAACACGAAGGAAGTTTGTACCCCCAGATTAACATTGCTTTCGACCTCCTCTTCTCACAGATATCAAAAAACACACAATCATAAATCATAATCTAAAGTAATTCACCAAACAGATGTTGGCCGCAAATATTTAGTATTTTATTTAATTTACGTCCCCAGGAGCTTTTTTGAGAGGGTTTTTGATACACAACAACGTGTTAATTGTTTTTCGGTGATCTTAATTATTACTAGCTACACAGGTCACCGACTTAATAATCGTCTCAGTATTTACAATCCAGGAAATCAGAGAAAACCTGGATCAAGATCGGGATTTTATTAATATTATTTCCGATCTCCCAATCGTAATAACCGACCAAATCAATTTTTAAAAAATTGACTTGAGCGGGATTGGAACTCATGACCATATTTGTAGCCATACATTTTATCCTTAATAGGATTTTCTTATTCGAACTCAATAATTAACCATAGTATTTTCAAAATAGGATTTTGGGTCTCTTAATTCGTATATTTTATGTATAAAAATCCTCAACATACAACTACTCTAATTCAACAACTAACCGTTTTAATTTCGATAAATATTTTTTTTATAAACGAACGGTTTGAAAGCAATATTTTAATGGCACATTTAGTAGTTAAGCCCTTACTTGCAGTGTGAAATGGAGGCAGAAAAAAACGACGTTTAATTAAGTGCTATTTAAGCCGTTTTCTACAGTTCGAATGGTGTTCCCGGGCGCGAATTATGGGAGCTTCGAACTTGTAAAAATAGAAGAAGTAGTAGCTTAAAAGGAGGAGAGTTGGTTTGAAATTAGTCGCAGGGGCATTAGTCGGGTGAGACTGAAAAAAATATAAGGCAGCTGAGTAAGTCCCAGGGCGGCAGTGCTTCTACAGATAAATCAACGCTGCCCTCAACCAAACGACCACCCTGCACATTTCCGCCCACTGTGTCACTGAACAACTAAACCCTGGAACAATATCTCCTTAAATAATCGATACACATATTGAGGGTGTTATTATATGATTTATGAATGTTCTATATAGGAGGAGACCCAAGATAACAAGAGGTGCATGTATATCCAGTGCCAACTTGCACCACATCCGTCCCAATCTAGCCAAAAGCTCAATCGTTACCGTTTCATTCTTCTCTACCTACTTTTCTTCTCCGTTTCCTGGTGAAAGAGTAAAACGAAAGAAAGGACAGATAGTGGACCGGCGGGGAAGTATTGGATGGCGCGGATTTTGAACGGTTCAATGGCGACGCAATCAAAGTTACTTTACGAACGGTAGATTGTTTTATAAATTGTTTCCTTTTTGGACGACGCTGCCCCCATTCCTTTTTGTGCACCAATAATTCTTTCTTCCTCCATTCTCTTTTTATCTGAGAAAACATAAGTAAGTGTTGGGCAGAGATATAAACATTAGATATCGCATTGCATATAAATAAGTCGTGTTGTCCGTGTGTTATTGCACTCTTCTCTCCTTTTCGATAAAGGCATAAGGGTGTCTCCCTCATTCGCCACATTTCTAGTGACGACTGAGAGTAGTTGTGACAATACTTTGGTGATTAAAACGCAATAATATTTTAAACATGTTAAAAAAGTAATTTTTGGTAAAAAGTGAGCCTAGATGTATTTGGGTGTATGTTTGAGTCCATATGACATGTAGTAACAATGCATTTACCCATTTTACTGTGAAATATAACTGAAGATATGAAGAGAGATGTTTACAGTATAATGTTTGCCAGGTAACTAATGATTTTGACCACTTGAAACCTCTAGAACTAAACACGGATTTAGCCACTCATGCGATATCTTATGTGTATATCTATGGTGTTGGGTGTGTGATATATTCAATGAATACTCCACGAGTAAATATATCGATAATTGGATTGTTTCCGATCTATTCATGTTTCCTTAAATGCGTATTAGATATGATGTGGGAAGAGCACAATTAGGTTGTGCAGGGTTGGATGATATTACAGGAAGCGAAACTTCCGACGTCGCGACGATATGAAAATGTAACGTACTGAAAATCAATCAGATTCGACGGAGCGTCAAAGAAGAAACCATCACTGAATATAAACTAGACTACTCACTCTCAAATACAACTATCGCAAAATAACATAAATATTGTTATTAAATATACCAACCAATGAACTTTTATCTATAGAAGCGGCATGGGATATTCCGGCATACATAATTACATGCATCACTCATACATGTAAACATTGTGTACACGCAATATAATTTGAATTAGCGAGACGGCGAGGCGGTGGAAACACACACACACACGAAACCTACTGGTGGCTGTTTGTATGGTTGGTGCCTCACATTTACTGTCGTCTTTACTAGTATTATTGGCATCTCTATACAACATGCCTTTAATTGAACTTAAAAGAATTTAAATGCTTTCTTGTGACGGCAATAGTATCAAATAAAAAATAATGACACGAGGGCCAAATAATATTTTGTTATAAAAAAAATTAATGAACAGTATGACAATGTGTGGATTTGTTGTTTAATGTTTACTGTTATCGTGCTAAAATGATAGAAAAAAAGCTTGAGATTCTCAACATTTTAAAAATTGAAAAATGTAACTAGCAGACTTGGCCCAATTATGGATGTATCAATATATTACATACATTATTCTAATTCTTCAGTTGTAATATTTGAAGTTGAATAAGAATCAAGTTGTATACATGTAAACTCATTGATACCGACCAACTCCGTATAATTTAAATGTATATTATCAACATTTGTTCAGCTATATCCAATATCTGGAGACTAATTCAAATCATTGCGGTTGAATTTCAAAGCAGATCCGAAAGTATGCAGAAGGCGAAAGTATATTATGAAAAATAGAAAAGGAAAGACGGATATCTCCAGTGAGGGAGGAAAGAATGAAGAAACGCATAGGAAAGAATCCGGCAGGGTGCCAACTCTGCAAATAATATGATTAGCATAAAAATAGGATTTTCCTTTATAAATCTCGACACAAAATATATTCATATATCCGGCATGTAGCCATAGTACTTAGTAAAAAATATTTTATTTGATAAACTCACAACGTACAAATTTAGCTATCGTAACCTAACAAAATATTAAATTTTTGAGTGATTATACTTATCAACGTATGTTTATCAGCAAAAAACAGATACGCAGAAAGCCAAGTCGCAAATTATAGAGAATTTAGCACAAAGAGAGGACTATAGAGAGAAGCCTTACCTGGTAGACGGAGATGGAAGAGGAAAAAGTTTAGCACTTATCTAATGCTGGCGCCACAGCCACCACTTCTAACAGCACCCCAACTCCAACACCACCCTCTTTAACCAACTCCCAGGTTAACAATAAAAGTGAACGAGAAGGAACGAAAAAAACGACACAGTTGCCCGATGATTTAAACACTGGATAGCCATTTAGTGACCGAACGATTCGGTTTCAAATACTACGTTCACTCCGATAATGCAAGATCAAAAATTATCGTATGGTAATTACATAAATCGCATACAATTTAAGTCATAAAATATATCTGCCTGCATATAAAAAACAATAATGTATAGTATCGGCAATCCAATATAGGTAGACAAAAATGTTAGTGGGGCTTAGTAAGCGGTGCGCGAAATTGACGTCGTATGTAAAATTTAGTAGCGTCACTAAAACGCTTTCAAAAGTTCCCTAATGTCTGCTCGTAAAAGTCTGGACTATGGACTATCCTTCGGGACATCAAATCACGACCACTGCGCCCCTAATACAATTTTCAAACTTCCTCTGAATCATTAAAAACATACGCACATACAACTTCTCGGACAGAAACAATTAGATGAATGCTTTTTTTTGCACAAATTTTCAGCCAAAATTAATACTAGTTAATTTTTGCGCGTGGATAATAAAAAACCTTGTGTTGGAATTTTCATACGTCAAATTAATAAACGCATGTCAATGAGTCACAAAAATCGAAATATGATAATTAATAACCAAAGCATAATAATGCCAGCTCAAAAGTGAATAAATTATTATATTATCACAATAGTGATCCATATCTTCTCAAATTAGTGAAGTAATTAATACTAATAGCATCATTTTTTCAGTTATTCTGCATCCTGTGTTCTAATTAAACTGTAGTCCATAATGATAATAAAAACTCATACCTGTAGACTGGGATGACATCCCAATTCCAAAAGTGTTCGGACAACAGCCAAGTGCCCTT
This sequence comes from Agraylea sexmaculata, assembly GCA_022606485.1. NCBI lineage: Eukaryota > Metazoa > Arthropoda > Insecta > Trichoptera > Hydroptilidae > Agraylea > Agraylea sexmaculata. The sequence continues at coordinate 54,305 of JAGTTH010000172.1, read as the reverse complement.
TATTGACAGCGATATGAAGAGCTGTTTGCCTCCGACGGTTTCTAGCATTAAGATCTGCACCAGCAGACCTTAGTAGCCTCAATGCACCCGGTTCATCTCCAAAAGCAGCATGGTGTACAGCACGATCACCATCTTTGTCTTCAGCATCTGCATCAGCGTTGTGACGTAGAAGAACTCGAATGACTTCCAAGTGGCCATTTTGGGAGGCAGCCTAGTAAAAAAAAATATATTAGTAAAAACGAAAAACAGATAATATTATAAAGACTTAATTTTGTTTCAATTATAAAATTGCTTCTAATTATTATGAAATATACTATGGTTTTTGGGTTGTCACTAATGCTGTAGTAACATCAGTTGTATGCATTGAAATGTATGCAGTTCTTAATTTATACAATTTTATACTATAATAGACAATAGTAAAATGTGATGATGCATTTGTTCTTACAATTATTATGTAATTTAATCATATTTTACAACTCTAGTAAAGGAAAAACAGTGGTTTAATTGATTTGTTTACACTGTGATAATTGCACAATTAACAAATGTATTTAACACTTAATAGATAAGTGACTGTAAAGACCATGAAGTGTGGAGGGTTTTTCAAACATTAATTTTGAAACATCGTGAATATAGGTACTTACATTAAATAATTTGAAAGATTAAAATTTATGTTTGCACAAATGATCACTAAATTCCAATTTATTTTTCATTTGAATCCAAAAGATATGGATTTTCAAATTATAAATAGATTTAATAAAACCTTACTTGAAGAGCAGTATGTCCACCAAATACTCCGTTTACATCGGCTGTTGGAGGTTGCTGAGTAACATTTGATGCCGCTTGGTTAGCTGAAGCGGCTTGAGTTAGTATCTCATCAACTTTAGCAGCATCGCCATTGGCAGCAGACTTAACAAGTTCTTCATTCACATCACCAGATACGTGAGTCTCAAATAATTTCTTTAATAGAGCTGATAAGCGTTCACCTAAAAATGAATTTTATAAATTAGGATTACTTTTCAAAATTACATATTATATTCATGCTTTATACCCGAAGAGCTGCCAATCACACTGGCATCTGGAGAAGCCACTTTAGTTACAGCATTTGGATTATATGTCCAAGAAGCGTTACAAACTTCGATCTTCAAATCATTGTCGTGATAAACTTGCTGGACTCTGCCGATCTTACCAAGAGTCTGAAAATTATATATTTAATTATTTTCAAAATATCAATTTGTTACAAATACATAAAAAAAAAATTATATATTATGGTTATGAAAATCAATAAACTTACAGGTGCCATAGCTTCAGCCCATTCTCCGTGGCCACGTTGTAATGCTTTTACCCTTTCTTGATCAGCACAAATTTGTACCAAATCACCTACTGCAAACCCACCAGTACTTGCAACTGGAACAGGGTAAGCTCCATTGCATACCTAAATTAATAACATTTTTGTTAGTAAAAATACACAATCAAATAAATGCAGCCATTACAATATAAAACTTACCTTAGTCAATACCGCAGGATTAAAAGTCCAACGATTAGCACTTGGATAAGACACAACAATATCGTGATCTTCGTCAATTCCTACAACAGTTCCTGTAGTTCCCAAACATTCAAACATGCCATCTGTCCATCCTCCATGACCATGTTGCAACGATTGAACTATTTCCAGTTCCAGATCAACACTAACCTGAAGAGATATTCAAAATTAATTACATGTCCATAAAATAAACTAATAAAATAATATTTTTAATTTACTTGATCACCAATTCGTAGTCCATGGGGACCGGGTCTTCCTAATTCTCCTAAGAGAGGCAAGTGTTCTTTATAAACTGTTTGACCTTTCACATCATTGACGACCTTAAAATTTTATTTATAGTTTAAAAAACAATTCCATTAATAAGCCCATTTAAAAATAATTATAATAATAATTACTTTTAGATCAGCCATTCCTTCAAAACCAACTCTGTAAAGATTTTTAGCACCATTATCCCAAACAACATAAGCAGCTGATCTTGGACTCGCAGCAGACCAATCTTGAACTTCGTTCACTTTTCCACGTCTGCCATTTCCACCATCTTGGTCTTCCCATTGCCAATCAACCTGTAATAAAATAGATATTTATCATTTAATAAAACAGTTTTTATTTAAAACCAAATTATGTTGTATAATTGGTTACATTTTTTTTTAATAAGGATTGGAATATAATTAATTTACCTGACCATAGCAATACATTCAATAACCACTGTGAAATCGAAAATAAAAGATAACTAAATATGGAATCCAACCAAATTTGAATTATATTATAAATACTCTAAGGATTTGATTAAACAAAAGATAATAAAGAAGCTTGCTGTTTTTTTAATCATGACTAGAGAGTAAGCAAAACAAAATAAATATAAAAAATTCAAGCCAAAAAATAGATCTAATTACGAACCCCTCTGACAACACGAGCTCCGGGAAAGATGCCACGGACTGCCTGTTTTTTACTCTTGCGTCGAGATTCTACAAGCCATCGCTGTGTCCCTGGAGCACTGATTCGATAAAATCTATGACGAAGTTGATGTTTATCTCCATGATAACATACAGAACATAAATCATAATTGGGACATTCAACACACTTCCAACGAATGCCTGAAATAAATAATATTAAATATATTTGGAAAATTTAATGTATTTTTAGAAATAGTTGATAAATTACCAAAAATTGGTTGTTGACGACAAGTATCACACATGGTGCCATCATGCTTCACACCAGTTGGTGCACTGTCTAAAATTCGCAGGTCGTAAGCTCCGGAACATCTATAATTTGCAGCAGTTCCGTTATCCCACACAACAACTACTTCTTCTGGAGACTCAAAGTTTCTCACGGTACCAACATGTCCTTCACCGCCATCCTAATGAAACACAAAAGAAAAGCATTGAAACTGTCGACTTTTAATTAAAGTGTACAATAATAGTGCAATAATGTTAAGGTGACTTAGTTTATATTTTAATAAAGATTTGTTTGAAAAGAGAGTGGATAATCATAATTTGAAAGGAAAGATTGGTTTGAACTTTGTGATAATGTATTAATATTTCATTGATAATACATTTTATTATTATTTGCTTGCTTTGATATATTGATAATCAAACATAATAAAAAAATAACTACCAAAAATAAAAGAACTCACCTGCTTTCCCCATTTCCAATGAGGTCCTCTGATTACTCTAGCTCCAACTCCTTCCGACATGAACCTGGCAGCTCTGGCAGTGGCTGGTACTCCTGGTGTTGGTAATCCAGGCCCAGATACAGGCAAACCTGGTCCTGGAGCCGGTAAACCTGGGCCTGCAGGGGCAATTCCTGCCCCTGCTGTTGCTGCACTGGCTCCAGCTTGATTGGTGTTGAGACTACTTGACTGATTTGCACTTTCCATCACTTTGACATTTCCCTTGACGACCAAAACACGCCTGACAAGTGACAAATAACTTCATCCATGTATACATTTCATCACAAGTTCATAACTGTTCATATATATCAAAGAATCTTTATTCAGATTGATTTATACAACTTTTATAGTATTTTGTGTTATTTATACTATTTTTAGATTATTTTTTTGTTAAATAAAATACTCGTTTTTGTTCAATAATCATATGTTTCTGTATGTTGTACAGCCATAAATAAAATAAAGAAAGAAGAATCGCACATTGTGTCAAAACAAACGTCAGTCAGCCGGAGAGTGAAGGAGTATGTAATAGAGTGAAGAGAAGGCTTCCAGGCCGACAATGGGAGGAGACTCCGGCAGCAGAGGAGCAGGAGGAACACATTCTCGCAGAAGACTCGCTGCTGTCACTTTCCTCTCAAATATTTCTTTGGATGGCACTTTTAGTGATACTCCACTTGGGAGAGGCAGGACAAGAGACAAATTACACGATAATACGAAAAGAAGCACATCTCCTGCTACTTGCCAACAAACACTGAAAGATGAACAACACGCTCCATCACTCAGCGAGAGAAGAGCTTCTTTCAGGGAACGGAGTGTCAGTGGAGGAGCAGAGAAAAGATTGGCCTCTCTTAGTCTGAGAAGAAAACCTACCATACTGAATTCTTCAAGTCATGCAGTAAATTCAGATGACCGTCATAATAGTAGCGATGAAAGCTTAAATTTTGGTAGATTTAGTATACATTATTAACATTATCGACTGTATTTCCTTAATAACATTGTTGTATTTACTTGTAGTACGTTTGCGATCTGGAACCAACACTTGTATTCCTGAAACTCAACCACTCGGTGTAAAAGAAGTGAAAATCATAAAGCCAATCAAAGGAGTGAGATTTAAAGATGAACGACTAGTTTTAACCTTTCATAAAGATGTACCATTTTTAATATTTTCCTCTATACCTTTTACAAAAGGACAAAGAATTGGAAGGTAGTAACATAATTTCAAGTACATGAATACTTTATTAATTTTATGATAGTGTCCTACTCTTAATGTGCTTTATAAGACTAGCTTTATTACTAATACTTTTTTATACATTTTAGGCCAGAATTACGTAAAGATGGAGTTAGAAGAAGAAATACATCCGGCCCTAGGCCTTTATCGTCAATCAATGATGTTGCAATTGACGCATTTGATTTACTTGGAGTAGAACGAGGTGAAAATGGCCAAGAAATGTCATATGGAAAACTTTTGATTCCCACGAGAGTCATCCCAAGAGATCATTTAAAAAAAATATATGACAGTGATGGGAATTTTGACATTGTTCACAATACCAATCCTGCTAGTCATAAGCATATCGTCGCGAGGTTTGTTTCAGTATTTAATTGAAATACAGATTGAGTTTTGACTGAAAATCATGGTCTTTTTTTATTATGATATTTAATTGGATTTAGTTTTTATAATAAGTGTTTTTTTCTTTTTTCACTATAAAAATCTACAACCACTTTCGATAAAAAATTGACTAGCTTTTACTGTCAATCAACACTATTGCATTTTTGGATGTGTTTATATTTTTAGAAATGCTTATAAAAATTAAATTTACACATGCTGTATGGCAAAAAAAAATCTATTTGTAATATGGCTTACTATCAAATTAACATCATCATCTCATGTTTCTATCAATTGAATTTTTATCATTCTTTCATATACATATTACTTCTTAGTCAAAATTATATACATATGTATTTTAATTAATCTCGGGCATCTGTGAATTATGTGTGTTACATTTTTGAATGGCAACTAAATGAGTTGTTAACAATAACAACTTTTATTTACAGGACAAAACTATTGACTCGGCAGAAAGATAAACAATGGTAATAGAAATAATGTCAAGAGAGACAGATTTGACAGATTAATAATGTAGTTTATGTGTTTGAGTTGAGTTGAAATAATGAATTAAAATGTACATAATAGGATTGAAAAAAATTTAATACTGTAACTTATCAACATATTAATATAGCTTTTAACCTGATGCTTTTTATAATATAAAGCATTAATATTGCATGGTAACTAAAACGAAATAAAATTGCTTAGCATGGTGGTAGACAATACATATGTATTAGGTCATTGCATAAATAATGCAGTTTTTTACTTAGTAATATTTCTCATTTTCTCTCCCCTCAATTTTTATAGTTTAAGTTTTAAGGCCTTATTCTTATTTCATCCATAGATAGCATTCATAATCTTACCATAAAATAATAATGAGCCATATTGTTGTAGGGCAAAATCCTCCTTCCTATTTAATCATTGCTGTTTAATTTTTATTTTTATAGAATATATTATCTATGCCCAAAAACTGCATTATTAATAGGATGGCTCAATATAATATCTGAAGTTTATACCAAATAACTTAGCACATATTATAAAAATGTATATACAAAACCATATTAAGTAAATGTATTGCCGAGTAACTTATTAATATTTATGCAATAAAAGTGCAACTGAATTTTAGCTATCATAGTTTCCATTTGGTGGTAGTTCATCAAAATTTAAACCAGAAAATTCCATTCAATATTTTAATTTGATGAAATGTACTTATGAATTTCAGGTGCTTTTCATATGAATCATCTCAAAGAGTCGTTCCATCATCTCCTCCGCACACTCATCCGGTTGATGCAAAAACCTTTGAATGGGACGACCCCTCAATAATTTCTACAAAACCCGTGAGTGATTGTTTTATTTTTGAAATCAATTCAGATTGAAATCAATCAATTTTGATTTTCTTCACAGGTGTATTATTCGCCAAACTTGCTCGATGATCCTGAATTGATAGCAGGAAAACATCGCACTCTCTTAACGTTTACGTCTTATATGACATCGGTCATTGATTATGTCAGGCCACAGGACTTAAAAAAGGAGCTGAATGATAAATTCAGAGAGAAGTTTCCTCACATTAAACTGACCTTGAGTAAACTTAGAAGGTAAATTGCCATTTTCTCTCATTGATTTTAGAGAATAAATATTGTAATTTGTAGTATCAAAAAGGAGATGCGCAAAATTGCCAAACAAGATTGCAGCGGTGTAGATTTACTAACTGTGGCTCAAGGCTATGTTTATTTTGAGAAACTGATTCTTGCCAATCTTATCAACAAAGATAATCGAAAACTATGTGCTGGAGCTTGTTTACTGCTTTCCGCTAAATTGAACGATGTAAAAGGAGAGACTTTGAAGTCCTTAATTGAGGTATGCATTGTATAATTGACATGAATCAAAGAAACTCCATGATTGATAAATATTTATTATTTACAGAGAACAGAAAATATATTCAGATTGAACAGGAAGGATCTAATTAATTGTGAATTTGCTGTTCTTGTTGCCCTCGAGTTTGGTTTGCATGTTCCACCTTATGAGATATTTCCACATTATCAAAGACTAATGCATGAATGCTAGAGTTGTTTTATTTATTTTATACAATTGTTTTGTTTGTTTCCTTGATAATTTATATATCAGTATTCTGAGTTATGACATTAAAATATACTATATTTAAATAAACATATTTTTCATTTCGATAAAGATTATATCCTATTTACAAATAAAAAAACACTTTAAATATAGATGGTATGTTTTATTTATAAAATTGTCAAATTTTTCAATATTATAACAACGTATGCTTAGAAAAATAGTATATACATGTGTGGCGGTTCAAAAATATATGTGTGAATGATTGAGGTTTAGAGATTTTATAGATAAATAATTTAAAACGTAACGTTGAGTTTGAAGGCACACAGATATATAACATATTTTTTTATTTATCGCGAATATAAATTAATACATACATTGATGGAATTTTGTTTTTTCAACTCAAATTTCAATAAATAATTTCACAATGAGAGTCCACAATTTGAAACTACATACATATGTATTTAATAATACTATAACGTTCCATAACTATGAAGAATAATCTCACATCAAATAGAATTTTAAATAGCCTCTCCATTGACAGTGAAATTATTGTGAAACAAATGTCAACAAAAACTTGGTAGTTGAAAATATTTTTAATAAAGTTGTGCGAATGTTTTTATTTTAAGATTTGTAGAATTTTTTGGATGGGTCCTTGGCCATATCGATAAGGGTTTGTGATGGTTTAAAGGCTATTCCATAGAGTGCAGCAAATTCTTCCATTTTGCTTACTAGTTTACCTGCACCGTAAGCATCAACCCATCTGTAATATTCAAAAATTAATTATTTATCGCTGCTTATTAAAATTAGTTCAAAATGAGTATACAAACCTGAAAGGTCCGCCGGTAAATGGAGGGAATCCTAATCCGAAAACTGCACCGACATCACCTTCCAATGGATTGGCTAGAATGTTTTCTTCTAAACAGAGAATAGCTTCATTCACAAACCTAGGTTAAATAAAAAATAATTAATAATAATAATAAAATATTTTAACTCCTTAGATAAATTTTATCAAACCTTGAAACCATTCTCAACTGCCTATCTTCATCTGAATCAGCTCCCTTGGATTGTAAGGAATACTTTTCTTTGACAATAGCTAAAGCATCTTCGTTTACATCGCGATGCTTTGTTCCCTTTTCATAAACATAAATTCCTTTACCAGACTTTCTACCCATGAACCCTGATTTTACGAGATCAGCCATCAAATTGATATTTCCACCACTAAATCTTTCACCGAAAGCCTAAAATTATAAACATTTATTTATAGTGATGTATTGAATAGGTTTATATAAATAAATCTACCTTAGCAAGATCAACTGATATGTGGCTTCCAACATCGAGACCGACTTCATCAGCCAAAGTGGCAGCACCGACGGGGAATCCGAATGTTTTAGTTAATTTATCCAATTCCTTTGGTCCAACTCCTTCTTGAATAAGTCTGGAATCATGTATTATTGATTAATTTAATTTTATTGTTTTTCGTTTTTTCTCTATTACCTGATAGCTTCACTGAGCATTGTGGATAATATTCTAGTGGTGTAAAATCCTGGTCCATCGCCGACTGTGATGACAACCTTGCCTTGTTTGAGTCCGACTTGAACTGCAGCCGCACTTGTTTCCTTGGTTGTTCCCGGATGTGTGATGATTTCAAGCAATTGCATTTTATCCACAGGTGAGAAATAATGCATTCCTAGAAAATAATTTGTTTTTAGCAAGTTTTTGATATTATGTATTTAAAGTGAATTATATCTACCGATAACTTTTTCTGGTCGAGAGCTACCGGCAGCAATTTTCGAGATTGGAATAGCACTAGTATTTGTAGCAATTATACAATGTTCTGGCACAACTGCTTCTAATTCTTTGATAACTTTATGTTTGATCTTCAAATCTTCGAAAACAGCTTCAATCACACAATCGGCTGTTTTGAACTTTGAATATTCTAATGTGGGCAACAGGTTGGACAAAAGAATATCTTTCTCAACACTACAATAATAGTTGTATTAATTGATAATAAACATATATGTACATTTATATAATATATTACCCAGATAACTTCTTCCTTTTAACAGAGTTGTTCAAACCCGCTTGGATTTGCCCAACTCCGCGGTATAGACCTTGATTGCTTGTGTCTTTCAAGATAACTTTATATCCTTTATCAACACTGACATGGGCGATACCTGCACCCATCAAACCAGCACCGAGAACTCCAATCTACAAACAATTGTATTTAAAAAAATCTTTTCCATTTTATACCTAATTTTATTTTATGAAAAATTTACTTACAGTTTCAACCTTTGTTGTGGGTGTTCCAAATCTATTTTTCTTGCATTCGGTTTGACCTCTGAATAATCCAATAAGTCCTTTTGATTGTGGGGTGGCGGCAAGCTCACCAAATCCTAAAGCTTCAGCTTCATAACCAGCCTTTGGACCCTTTTCAAGTCCGGTTTTAATTACATCTAAAATCTACACACGAACAGCATATTAATATAGTGATTTAATAAATCAATAGGACTTCTAATCAAGATTTACCTTTAAGGGGGCTGGATATAAACCACCTGACATTTTCATGACTTGGTCTCTGGCCTTTTGGAAAATTTTATTTCTAACAAATTCATAATCCAAGATAGTAGCTGTAATTTTTTCAATTAATCCCTCTTTGGTGCGATCCACTTTTAGCTCTCCGGAGGCAATATCTCGAGCAATCTTTATAGCGACTTCTTCAAGATAGCGGATATTAACTTCTTCTTGTGAAGACACACCTGCATTATTGAAATGTTAAAACACTAAATTAATTTGGTCAGATTTTATATTATCGACTTAAAAATACATAGTTATAATTATATTACCTGGTCCGAGTGGCGAAACCAATAAGTCTACAATACCCATTTTCTTTGCTTTGTCTGAACGTAAGGTTTTTCCTGTTAATGCCAAGTCTAAGGCATTCGGAAGTGAGGTTAGTCTTGGCAATCTGTTGAATTACATAATTTCAGTTAAATGTTTTGAAATTTATAATTATTTTATTAAAATTATTTTAACCTCTGAGTTCCACCGCTGCCTGGGAGAAGACCCAACATGACTTCCGGTAAACCTAAGCTGGTTTTAGAATCCTTGACAGCAATTCGATAGTGACAAGCCAGCGCGGTTTCAAGACCGCCTCCTAAGCAACTTCCTTGAATAGCTGCGACGTACGGTTTGCTCGATTTTTCAATTTTTTCAAACAGTTGCTGACCAACCCTAGAAATTTTTGTGGCTTCTTCTGCACTTTTACATTTTTCTAACATTGTAATATCGGCACCAGCAATAAAACATCCCGGTTTCCCAGAAATAACAACTGCCGCTTTGACTGAGGGATCACTTTCAACTTCATTCAAGATTACTTTGAATTCTTCAATCACGGCTTCGTTCAATGAGTTGACTTTTAAATTTGGTGAATCCAATGTAATGACTTTTACACCGTCGACGACTTTAGTTCTCGTATGGCTCTGTGCCGTTGCCGCCGCAGCAAACATTCTTGTATGTAAACCTTTACATTGATGAGTAAAAAAAAAGATTATCAAGAGAATCAACATGATATAATAGGTTAGATTCGCTCTGCTCCATATTATTAAAAAGCAAAAAAAAAAATTGGTAGCTTTTCACGACATCATCCCTGCGGTGATGTTTTATATGATAGAAGCAACCAAAGTATTATACAATGTAAAAATGTTGAGAGAAAGCGAACAGATGAGATGAATGTAATAATAATGTAGTTGAAGTATAATCAGAATAACCTGTCGACGTGGTCGAGGCCAGAGCGTGCCTCGTAGCCTGAGCCACTGCAGCCATCCTGTGTAAAGTCATCCTGTCTTCAGTCACTTGTTCCTGTTTCTATTAAAGGTTATCAAATCTTCAACTCGCCGCCTGTCAGACTTTGATCTTCACCACTACACTCATAACATTTACGTGTCAACTGTCAACACATTCACAATATAACGTCGATAGACAAACTGAATAAAATGTGCACTGTTAAAATAAAAGCTTACAATTTTTAACAACTCATATTAACTTTCATAAAATTTATGTAAAAAGAATATATTATTAAGCAGTCTAGCTTTTTTCTGCGGAATTGTGTTTCTTTAAATGTTTGTTTGGTTGTTCTTTTTGTTTGAATAGAAATCTCTGACGGTTTATCGAAGTTTACGTATACACCTACATGTAGACTTTGTACGAAGTGTATATATATATATGCATACACACTAATTGCAAGGCATACATAACAAAAATAATAATAATAAATAGCGTATTTCATTTATTTTTATTTATAAATTGAATGTGTTTTATGTATGAGTTCCTTTTTTATTTTGATTTTCAAACAAAATAAACTTTTCAATTGTAAATTTTTTGTGGTTCACCAATTGCACATTATGAAGATTTTCATGAGATATTTTTACCTTTTTTCTTACAAAGGATGGATTTATTACAGTTAAAGCATGATAGTTAATATGAAGAAGATAAAGTATGATATCTTATTTTATTCAATAAATTCCTTAGTAACTATAACATTTGAAGAGGTGGTTAATTCCACAGCTTGGAATCCAATACCCGACACCTGGTAATACAGTTATTATAATAATTTATTATTTTAAAACCAATATGTTAATTTCATTGACCCATCGATATCTCGTTGAGTATCCATAATGCTGGCTTGCCTCACAAGTCGTTTCATAGAATTTCTTCTCGGTAATGGTGTACATTCATCAGGTATTTCTGTGGCTTGCATTATATTCATTTCTAAGTGATCTAAGTCTTCATATGAACCTGCAGTTGGTTCTGGCCTGTAAAATGATTATGAGGAGTATTTTATCAGTTTATGTATGAATTGTAATCAATTTATTTATTACCGAATGGGAATGCATCTGATACAATCAACATAGGACCAGTCTTTCCCGAATTCTTCTCCTTCTTCTAATGTCTGTGGTAGTCTGTGATGCAAAGTTTCTGGTAGACGGAGTCCAGATATTCCACCTATCACAGAGACTGTCCCCATTATGACTAAGGGCATAATTAAATTGTCTGATCCCTATAAAAATTGGTATGATTGGAAACAATGCTATAATTATTTGAACAATTAGTAATAATAGTTATTTACCAAATAGGTGATAAATGGAATAACAATGAGTCCAAGACCACCAATATATGCAGATGTCCCAATACCTATTCCCCGTAATTGTGTGGGATAAAGTTCTCCAGCGAATGGATAGATTATCAAAAATGATGCTGATATCAAAGATTTTGACACTAAAAATAAGACCAATGTTGTGTTCACTGCATCTGTAAGAATTGCTTGTATTACTTATTTATTCATATCAAATTGTTAACAAATTGTCAAAAAAAAATTACCTTCAGGTAAAAGTACAGTGATTATACAACTTATTCCGCTCAAAACCATGGAAAGACACAGCGGCCATCTTCTACCCCATCTATCCATGATAATCCAGCATATCATATAACTTGGTATTTCAACGACCGATGACAAGAAAAAGCTAATGTATTGATTGTTTCCTAAAGATGGCCCATAATAACTCAATCCAACATAAACCGTTTCATTGGCAAACCAATTTAATGTAATCAAACAAGTTTTCAACCTCATATTCGGTGTTCGACATAAAGTAAATGCACTTGGAGTGCTTTTAGCGCGCATTTCTTCACTCAATGTCCGTTCCATCATCATCATTTGCTTTAATTTTTGCCGAAATGTTTCAGGTAATGGTTTTTTGTTGACTTTTGCTAGAGTCTCCAATATTTTTAAGGCCTCTTCCAGTCTTCCCTTTGCTAGTAACCAACGTGGTGATTCGGGAAGAAAGAACCAATAAAAGTAGTACAATATAAAAGGGGCAGATGTAACAAAGGCCAAAGATTTCCAATCACGGACCAGATAAGTCACTCCAGCTAGAAGTATCAAGCCTAGTGTATAGAACATGCAAGTCATTACAGTTATAAATGATCTATAACTTGGTCCGACTAACTCCAAAGCTAAAAAGTAAATTTAAATACAATCTTGTAATATGTCAAAAGCGTGTGAAGGAAAATCATATGTGGATATTTTTAAAATTACCTACATATTATAAAGGGAATTTGATAGACTGCAGGAATGGTAAGTCCTACAATCACTCGACTTACAGCCCACCACCAATAAGCTTGTGCTGAAGCTGTCAAAAGACTTCCAACAATCAGTGTAGTGAGACATGTGAAGTAGGATTTTTTACGACCTATTTTGTCATTCAAAACTCCAAAGAAGTATACTCCGAGAGGTCCTCCAGCATTTAAAGCAACCAAGCCCAAGGTTGGATAAATATCATAATCACACACCAAATCAAACTGAAACAAATTATTCATCTACATAAAAGCTCCCAAATAATATATTTGGATTTCCCTTACATCCTTAACTATCGAAGAAACAACTTCACTCATATCGTATTCCCAACCGTCATGACAAGATTCAACCTTCCAAGATTTGTCCGGTGTTATTTCGGAAATGTTGTATTGTTCTATTAATTCTGTCCAATTCATTGAATATCGAGAACATTTGCTATATACGGCATTTCGCCCTCCCTATAACACAATTATAAAAGCTGTAAACTGATATACGAAGCTTGTATAAATCCAATTAAGAACCTTTCAAAGTACTTATGTGAACGTAAGGGATTATCTAATAAGTTGACGTGAGATTTGTAATATTATATGAAAATTATGTTCACTTGAAAGGGTTTATTACTAATAATATAAATGCAAGTTTCTAAAACACTTGTCGTATGTAAATCTTTTTTTTTTAATTATTTACTTCCATGGGAATGCTGATTGATTTTCTTTGTTGTAATGTGAGGTGTGTGGCATTGATTAGTTCGGGAACCTTGCACCAATGATCTGGAACATCCGCCATGAATAATTGATTGAATGCACCGAACCCGCAGGGAATGCATGCCGGCAAACAAACAAACCACAGAAGAACCTTTTGATAAGTTCCAAATTCACCTATGTGAGGTAACAGATCATCCAGATCAGCAGACTTCTCTACCTAAAATTAACATCATTCATAGTGAGCGGATTAAAAATTAAATTATTAGCCACGCAATGGATAAAATTTCAAAACTCGGTCCAATTTAATAATGCCGTTGAATGTTTTTTGTTTTAATATAAATAACAACACCGTTCTTAATACTTCCACTTTGAAACAATTTATTAGGAATGTGTGAAGGAAAGGGCTGCCAACTTAATGATTATTTGGCTTAAATTTAGAAATTTTAATCAATAATTTAATTTGTTTACATTTTATATTGATTTTTATAGACTATCCATTTATTTTGTGTATCAAAAATTGGTCAAGAGGGAAAAACAAATCGATTTGCATTAGATCCACTGGCGGCTTCTCTTTTAAATATTATAAAACTATTGTTAGAATTAGATGGATTATTACTTATTAACACAAAAATGTATCATCTACAAATTGTCAGTATATAATAAATAAAATAATAGAATTTCGTTGCTATTGAATATTATGATTAAAAAAAGATTTGCCTTTCATTTAATGTATACATACATCAATTATAAATATGCTTTTATTTTAAGTATTAACATAATATCTTTATAAATAATCTTCTGATATAGATACAAATTTTGTTACCGATACTTTTGACGATAACAATTAAGTTTCAATTTAACTCCAACATTTTTTTTTGTGGATACACTTTATAAATTAATCACCCGTTAAAAATATACTAGTAGATTGAGTGGCAGGAACATAACTTATTTATAGAATAAATTGAGCTTTACTTATTTGTTGGGTACAAACAGAGATGTGCCAAAGACAAACAAATATTGTAGTGTTATACCTATCTTTTTTCTGTGAAGCGATATAAATACAGTAGTATATCGCTCGATTTATCATAATGATGTTGAATTTCTTTCATTTGACTGCATTTATCTAATACTATAATATTCGCTTGACCTTGGCACATCTCTGGGTACAAATTATCACGAGTTGAAATGCATTTGAAACAACTGCACAACATTAAGGTGTGATTTTTTCAATTACATGATTATGGATATAATAGTGTATGAATTTGATTAAAATAGTATATATTTTACCGTATCTGATTTAGCAGTCAGCGGCACTGAGCTCTTTACGGACTGATCCATGATGAAATGAAACGATACCTTCTATGTGCCCTAAGTAAGGAAGCCAAACAATTGCCGTGTACATATGTACATGTGTGTGCGTATATTGAAACACTTCTAAATCAGCAATTTGATGACCCGTATAGTATACTTGTAGGAACATGGTGTTTGAATAAAAAAAAATACACACATATATAATGATTACTTTTTTATTATTCTCTTGGAGGGGTAGAAGTAAACAGCGATGATTAATTCTTTTGATTTTGATAAATGAAAGAGTGCAATAAGAAAGTAACAATGTTCTGTTTACAAAAATATACATAAATATGACAAATTTCATGTTTACAATGGAAACGCAGAGGATCAGCTCAAAAAAGTGGGTGGTAAAGAGTAGTAATTGCGGTGTAGTATACATTTAACATATTAAGACAACTTTATTTTATCTCCGACAAAATATAAAGAAAGAAGAAGAAATTGTCATCACATGGCACACATAAAGACGTCATCGTCACCGTCTGGCGATATACATATTTTCAACCATCTCACATTCACATAGGAGTCGAAAATGAACACTGAACAGAAATGTGTGAACGAAAATAATTTCATATCTCTTCCACAGGCACTCACTTGCGCAACTTCTTTCATATTTTTATTCATAAAAGTCATCTGAAAATACATAACATTCACGTTTAACAAATTACGCATGCGTTCATCATCCGTCTCTACAAACCTACAATACTTTAATAATTTAAACAAAATACTCATTCGTCCATTCGCTCACATTTCACAACATACAACATTCGTAAGCGTTCATTATATTTACACATGCACACGTTCATTCATACATCTTACGCAGCTAAATATTAGGACGCAATATCACACAATCAGGAATTGTTTCATCTTGGGAGGGCTCCTCTTAAAAAACCCTGCAAAATTACTATCTAAAGTACCTTATCATTTACAATATTGAAAGTGCAATACGACTCGACAAATGACGCGTTCGAGTCGATAACAAATCAGAGCCCTCCCAAATCACAGATTTCACCTTTAAAATATCAATTTTAAAATGTTTTTATATCAACACAGGATTGGAGCTTTTCAAATATTGGTTAAAAAAAAAAAACAAACTGTAAATTGAATATGAAGATTAAGTTCGTACTCAATAATCATTGGGACACTGGTTTATTTTTTTAGAAGTTACTGGTTGCAAAACATTTTTGGGGTATTGATTTTATTTTGGCTGCTGACACCAGTCCAGCTGGAATCTAGTTGTGCAATAAATTACCTTTATTGTATTCGAAAGTCAATAATTTGTAAAGGGAATGCTGACTCTCTAATACACGACTGCGGACACACCAAAGTGTCCCATGCTGCTACTTAAAAGATAAATCTTGCCCAGTATTGGCCCGGCATTGCGACCTCGAGATTCTTGACAAACTTTGACAGTCGCGATGCCGTTACATTCTGGGGAAATGCATAATTAAACAACTCCCAAGATACCTTTCAATCATCTCTCAAATACAAATTGACCGTTGTTCCTCAACTCATAAACTTCGCACAAGCACTCATCAAATCTCATCACCATTTAAACTTTCACAGCGGATCCCATTCTGTTTATTATAAAATAAGATCGATCGACAAGACAGATATTAACCACAGCTGCAGGTCATTGGAGAGAAAGTTCCATTACCACTTCCACTTAAAGAATTATCGAAATCAACAATTTTATTATTATGTTCATAATAAAACCTGATGAAGTTGTATCATCCACTGTCTTGAGAAAAAAAAATCACTTGAGCCGTACAGTGAAGACAAAAATAATGTTATGATTCACTAATGTCACTTTCTTTTTTAACTTTAGACCGCCTTATAACCACAATCATGAGCCAAAAAGCTGATATTGTAGAATTAATCTATGGAGATGTTGCTATGGAGTGCACTGAAATCTGAAAATATTAAATATTGCTTTCTTAGTACAAGTCAAGTCATGACATTTCAACAATTGCTCCCATATTTGGTATTGAAATTTGATTAAAATGATAATTACCAGCTAGCAATTTGGGTCTGTGACTTCTTTAATTTGCTGATTTCTTTAGTAGCCCAAGCAGAATTGCATCTTATTCTCTCTGTGGTTGATCTGCGGCCAGAATTTAGTACTTCGATAATGTGTCGTGAATCCAAGAAAGGCAACACAGATGTACCGAAAACACATATGTCACCTATCAATCCTACGATGATAGACATTTGGTTCTCAGTGAGTAGAGGATCGGCAGAAACCATCACCATTATCTCCAAGATGTTTTGAACATACACTTCTAGCAGTTTTATCTCGGGCCTAGGTTTTTTACCGTCACCTTTAAAGCCCTGGACAATACCTGTGAATGCTTCTAAGATACTTTCTCTTAGTTTTTCTAGATGGGCACGTAAATCAGGGTCTGATCGGTCCATGGGTACGTTTGCTGCTTGAAACAATACGTTCATCACAGCCGGTAGGTATGATTCAAATTCTTCACCGATAGCTATTGCGATATCTCCAAATGCCGAGAATATTTGTGGTTTTACAGAACGGTGAATTGTGACATCATGCAGATTATGTAAGAGCAATGTCATTATGTCATTGCAGTATGGAAGTATTTTCTTCTTAAGAACTCTGAATAAATCACTGATTAAACCAATAGCAGCATCGCAAACCTGGTACTCTTGTTGATTTGTTAAACTCATAAAGAGATATGGTTTAAATGAATCCATAAACGCTAAGAAGTCTTCTTGAATACTGTCTACTAAGCTTGAGACAGTCATAAGAACATCCTCCACGATGCCGCTCTCTTTACAGCTGGCCGAACCAAAGAAAGCAAATACTGCATTCATTACGGTTTCGGAAATATTTGCAGCATCTTGAGGAGTGAACTTTTTAAGCAGATATTGCAATGTTGCAAAGAGGCAAGACTGCAATTCAATATATTGAGATCTGTCACCCTGTTCGGGGATGAGTTTCTCTAATTGTTGCACCTTTTGCAATCTTTCTAAAATCACCACAGTAGTTTGTTGAACAGTAGCATAACAATCTTTGGGAGAGTTCTTAACAATATCTGATAGTGCTTCATAAGCGGAAGACTTAAGCTTATGTTGAGATGTGTCAGGACGATCTGTGTTATGGAGGAGTCTCTCGACAATAAAATTAAAGTATTCTGACATGCCGTATGTATCTGGTTCCATGGTACTATATTGTATTTTTGCAGATTCATAAGCTGCTTCAGCCAAGCCAGAAAATACCCAACAAACGTTCACTGCCACACTGGGTTCTGCACCTAATCCATTGATCATGCATTCCAAGAATGGTTTGAAGTAAGGTCCATTGATAATAGGCTGTGGCATTAACTCACATATTCTTCCGAGCACCCAGGCTGTGGAATCCCTAACATTAACTACCTGATCATACATAAGTTCAATAAGTTTGGGTAAAGCTTGTTCAATCAGGGGTTTAAGTGTTTCTTCTTTCAATCCACTTAAAACAGCTCCATATGCCATGACAGCCGCATCTCTAAATCTCCAGTTGGCTGATTTTATATTCTCTTCAATGAATGGCAATACATGTGGCAGGATATCATCTTCACAACAATTTGACAGCAACATCAAACAAACAGAGGCTGCTTTTGAGGGGTTCCATTCATCAGAATCTTCTTGTAGTGTGAGTTTGTGCATTAAAACTGGAGTCAAGAATTGTAATGCACCTCTGGCATAGTGACGAGAAGTGCGGACTGGAGGGCAGCCTACGAATAAGACAGTTATCATAATCTATTGCTCAAAAAGAAAATATTTTTTAAAAATACCTGTGACTTGGGCATCTGACTCTTCAACCGATAAATCAATTTCTTCATCACTCACTGTTGACCAAAACTCAATTCCCTGTAAAGCGACTTCATCAATTTCAGATTTCATAGCTTCCAAGGTTATTGGGAAAAGCGCTTGAGCCATATACGGTTCCATAAATTGATAATACAAGGTGAGTATTTTGACCAAACACTGGAGAGCTGCAACGCCTATTCTTGTATCACTTGACTGTGTTGCTTCACAAACGACTTCCATGATAAAGTTTCGTTCATTTTCTTTATCAAAATTAGCTTTGGTGAATTCGAGTGAATTGTATAAGGCCATAGTTGCTGCAAATCTAACATGTTGACTTGGCTCTGATGATCTCATTCCGTGTATGATCGCCGTTAATATCTTGTTTGATTGTTCTAAGAGTATTTCTGGTTTGATATCTTGACAAATATATCCTAAAAATATATAGCATTTAAATTTAATTCTCATGAAATTATTGAAATTTAATTATAATATAAAACAATTTACCTATTGTTTCTAAAGAGGCTTCCCGGGCTAGTTCTGTAGATTGTGCATTGACAACCTTTTCAACAAGAATACGAATTAAATCATCCCATTTTCCAGTCGGAAGTTCGGCCACTGCAACATAAGCGATACATTGCGCAGCCGAACTCGGTCTGCATACTTCTGTTCCCAAAGCCGAAAGAATCTGTAAAAATTATATTGAGTTATTTAAAGATAAACAATAAATTATATTTACACCATGTATAATATATTTACATTATTTTTGACATAGTTTCTGACTTCTTCAGGCAAACTGAACCAGCGAGTTTGATAAGACAATTTCATTGATGGTTCCTTTGAAGTTAAGTGATTTTTGAGTTGAAGTCCAGATGCCATTCGTGCCACTTGGCTATTTCCGGGATATGCTAACACTTCAGATAGTGTTCTGATGAATGTAGCAAAATCTGCTTTAGCCGCTGCCTCCAAGAATTTTTCCGCCATAACCAATTCATTTTTATCTAGAAAAAATGTAAAAATTTCATGAATGAGATTAAGAAATAAAAGAGCTGTTGGGGGAAACACTTAACAAGTGAGTCAAAACCATGTCTTTTTGGGTTTAATGTGAGATTCTTTGGTTTCATTCAAGAAATACTGCTATCGAGTTATCACAATGTTTTTTTTTAATGAATATGCACATTGTAATAGCGCAATTGGGTGTTAAATGAGGAGTATGATTGAGTTTTGATACAGGATAATGGTGATGATAACGATAAGTGATTAGGGATCAATGAGATCAGAGAGGTGAGCAAAGACACGAACCAGGAGAGATGGTCTTCTCCAGGCTCTCGATGAGCTGCATCGTCTCCAGCTGCATGGCGCGGCCGGTGGTTGTAACTGTGACTGTGACTGTGACTATGACTACGGCTGAAACAGTTACTGTGACTGCGACTACTCCTGACTCCACCGGTGACGAGGTCCTGCTTCCTGCCGAGTTACGTGTTATGTGTTACGTGTTACGGGCTACGTGTACGTGAAGGAGTGCGTATAGTTGGCGCACACTGAGCACCGGCACTGGTCAGCAATACTCTGTGTGTCACGGCGGGAGCTGTCAGCCACACCAGCTACTACTGAACCATTCCTTCACTTCCGCCGATCATTTTCCTATCGTTCTAGTATCAAATAATCCAGTTTAAACTTTCAAAATCAATTTGATAATTGTTAAAAGTAAATACTATCAACAATTTATTCTTACTTTTCATTTATAAATGATATGTAACAAAAACATGACACTAGCTTGACTCTTTATGTATTACGCTCTGTCTCTGTTGTTCATATAGTCGTTTTGTGTGAGCGAGTGAGATGCACTATTTTACAACGACTTTAGTTTGAATCGGTCGGGAATATTCTTAACTTCCTGTATATTATTTTATAGGTTAGTAACGAACGTTCATGAAATATTATAATATATTTAAATTTATCCACGTTGTTTTAATTTTTTTTAGATAAATTAAATATTAAGACCCTAATATTATATTTTTTACACACGCAGAGTGTTGATTTGTAGTAACCGGCTTTAAATAAAAGTTTATTTTATTATGGTAATTATATTCGCTAAAATTCAAACATAAAGTATTGTAAATTATTATTAAAAACATCACTAACAATTTTCTAGATGTTCCAAAACAAGTTGACATATCTATAAATACCTGGTCACACTGTCGCTGTCACCTGTCAAAATGTCAATGTTTTTGTTTTTAATATTAAATTAACGTCATAGCTTAAGGCATTAGGATTAACCAGTAATGTTGAAATATTACTGCCGGCAGGATAACCCACTCTTATATATTATAAATAAATTACAGATGTGTGAAATTACTTCATTGCTGACTAAAAAAAGCTGCTGCTGTAAATCTGTATTCTAATGTTATTATGATAGTGTTTTCAATGTTTTCATTAAAAAATATGTTTAGATGCTATGAAATACCATAAAATGCATTATACTACTTATAGTTGCTCATCAAGATAATGTGAATTAGGCAAATTTTTAAAATATTTTATTTGTATATGTATTTTTAAAATACATATTTAGAAAATTTAAGGTGTGTATCATCCAGAAAACCTATGAGTTCGAAACATACTTCATCATTGAGATTATGCAAAAAAAAAAAATCTTGAATTTTATTCAAACATAAAAAGAAATTAGAAATTTAGAAGAGAATTATGAAGTTGTTTGTCTGAATGTAGTGTAGGGCTAGCTGGAAGCGCATAAATACATATCTGCACTGTCCAGCTAGCCCTACAGTAGGAATAAATTAATGACATGTAAACGATAAATTACCTATGTTTTCTCCTGCTTCCATCACACCATAGCCTGTATGCTAGATTTATAAGTAAAATTCTACTTCCATTAAACCGATGCATGGGAATATCGGACTGTTAATAGGGAATTAAATATTTTGATTTATCCTTAAATTATTTATGGTCAGATTTTGTATGAATGATTGTAATTCATTTTCATTTTAATATACCCATATTTTAATTTGAACTTTTTTGAAGTAGGTACTTATTTGTAGTACTATATTATTAACAATAATTTATATGCATTTTTTATGAAATGAAATTGAAAAAAATTATTGAATATATTATTATTTATTCATTATTTGCATTATACATATGTAACATACATAGTTTTTATACATATGCAGTTAAGAATGGTTTTTGTTAAATTAATTGAATTGAATAAAATGGCTTAAAATTATAAAATATTCTGTTGTGGCTTCAACAATTTGTTCACAATCAAATTATAATGTTTTATAACATGTTGAAACACATTTCATATTCAATAACAAATACATACATATCATATAAGTAAGTTGTCACAATAGAATTCTTATTATTTAATAGACATCTACCAAATAAAACATCCAAAATTTTGAACAAAAAGGTAGGTAACTCAATACATATTAATTGTACTTAGATTAAGAACTATTTAATTATAATATGGTGATAAATTTCTTACTCTGTAAGAAAATGAAAATGTGCTGTAAAAATACATTTATCTTATATTATGCTTACAAATATGTAAAAATTACAATCTAAACTAGACACAATTTTCTTAGAAAATTTTGTGTTGTCAGATAGAAAAAATATCGAGTTTATGCTTATTTACAAATTAGAAATACGTTTATATTTCACTATCTAATATAAACGCAAATATATTAATTTTTTTTTTTGAAAAATATCCTTTCTTTTATTGATATACTGAATTAACAACATAAGAATTTCAAATAGGTAACACATAATTTTTTGTTTATTTTTTTATAGTGTGATTTGTTTTGGCGGTTGGTAACAATTGATTGATAATGAAAAAAAAAACTGACGAGGTGTTTAGTCTGCCGTGAAGGGTTATTAAATTCATTCATTTATTGAAGTTTATTATCTAATAGATTTTATATATTATTATTCTAATAGATTTTATATTCATTCAGTTGCCTTCTCTCCTCCTCCATAATGTTATCATCTGAATATTTTGTTTCAATCTTAATTTTCTCTTAAAAATCAGATGATATGTCCGGAATTCATAATCTCCATTTTAACGATATATTACAACAATAATTGCAACATTAGTATGAAAGTAAAATTTTGGTAAAGTAGCTAAAAGTGATAGTCTTGTCTAACTGTTTTAAGTTTTTCATAAAAAAAAATATTTTTTATACCATTTTCTTATAACAATCAGTCTATTATTGTGAATGATCATCAAGCATTTTTTTCAAGTTGAAAATATAATTTAAAATGTGATCGATGAAGTTGTTATGAAGGCATTTTTAAAGCTAGACAAATAGTCTAAGCACTGCATTTATTGTAATATATATTTTAGGCCATGGTCCACCAAATTTGTTTTTGAATTAAGTCAATACATTCGGAAATATGTTCACTAAAATGTATCCCACATATCAAATGTATCACAATTCGCAAATCTGAATAATGAATGGTTTCTATTTTTTATTGGTCATTATATCACCCTTTTTTAAAAAATCATCAAACTTCATTATTCAAATTTAAGAGTAGTATTTTTTTAAATATGTATGAAGATATTCTATAAAATAAACATTTCATATTTAATTTTCAGGTTTCTTCTACTTTATTAGAAGGCAAGAGTAGAGAAATTATCTAATTGTAAATCACAAAACGATTCACAGGCAATTGACAATTTGGACACTTGTTAAAAATATGTGATGGAATCTATCTTAAGGGCTTTGCTCATCAAATTATTTTTTAAATTATTATCTATACACTCAATAGAAAAGTTTTAAATCTATTTAAGATTATTTTAACAAAACAAATTACTCTCTAACTTACGATAATAGAAACAACAAAATGCAAGGTACATTTAATCTCAATATGATTATTAGGAATTCAATTAGTGTTCATTTATTCCTAAAGGCTGTTTTCTTTGTATATATTAAATATTTGAAGCGATGAAATATCTTTTTACTGGTCTGTTGTACAGATCTGATGGCACTGGTTATATAAGATGGCCGCAGAATGGCAAAATTATTCCAATTTATTTACTGAATAAGAATAATACAAATTAGCAAATAATAAAGTGGCGTTGAGTATTCAAAATATGGCGTATACAACATATATATTGAATTAAGAAAAAAATTTAACACAATAATTTAAAGACTATTATCAAAATATACTTGAAAATATAAAAAAAAAATCATCCGTGAATCCTAGTGCAATTGACTAGTTTTTATATCGCATTAGTGTTTTATTTGCAACATTCATTTGTAACATCATGATTGCAATGGTAACTTGTGTGAGTATATATAATCAAATTAAACATTAGCCAAATAACATATCAACATTGTCAGGTCGTTTAGAGTCAAACAAAATACACAAATAATGTTTACAATATTGTAATAAATAAGTAATTATAATGTATGTATAATATGCAATAATTATATAAAAATAGGAAAGGACAAAACAACGAAATTGTTTACTATCTACAAACAATAATGATCTATATATAAATACATTTTATAGTTTACAACGAACCACCTTTGCGGTGCAAGTATCATAATATTCAGTGACATTGCATTTGTAAATAAAGATTTCTCAAGAAGAAATTTATGTTATTTTATTCTGGACATGCTTCGATGTATTTAATAAAATAAAAATGATCGAATTAATTCACCGTCGGATTCTTAAAATCTATTATCGAAGTAAAGTCTGATATGAAAATTATATTCTTGCTTTGTTAAAGAGCTCAAAATGGTAAACTCGCCACAAACATTTTCTCTATAAGAGGCGGAGCTGGCACTAGGTCTTCCAACTTCAAATAGAATATTCGTTGAAGTCCCTGAACGGATAAAGATCTTAGTTCGGGCAGTTTTCCCAGAAGTCTGCTGAAGTAGTGGGCTTTCCTTTGCGCTTCCGCGTTATATGTTACGTGATCTCTTAACGAACCAATGATTTTCATTTGCAATTGCTCTACCCTGTGCGGCTCTTTCAGTCCGTGCCTCTCTGGAAAAATAAAAACGTTAAATTAATACAAACATCAATATTTTTGTAGTAATTAAAAGTATAAGTATAAAATTACCTGTAACAAGGGTCAATGCACATAGACAGGCGAATGCAGATATGTCAATATCAAGTGAATGAAGACTGCAGCTGAAGTCTAGAATGGCATGTAACCAATCTCCGAAGGATCGTTGACATTGTTGCTTATCCAAAACTACTCCATTGCAGAATGTCATCTTAGTGTCGTCCATCTTCGTTCTATAAGACAATCGCAAGACGAACAGTTCAAGGGACGCTGATTGAAAGAGAAGATCTTGATCCTCGGGACACAGTTCCATGAAACCGGGTAATTTATCAGCGAAATGTTTGATGACATCAACGGAAGTTGTTAGTAATCCATAAAATTGTTGAATTTTATCGGCTTCCGAAATCGGGGGCTCTAGAGGACACGGTTCCCTATAATGGGAATAGTCCAAGCTTGCCAAATCAGGAGATGTATCAACATGAGCTCTTACAAGGGCTGTGATTAAGGAGACTGGTGGACTCGGTGGTGATTCTTGAGGTGACTTGGGTTTGGACGGTAGTCTACCTCTTCTACCTTTAAGTGAATCTGTTCGTACCACTTCTTTCACCATCCCGACAGCTAAGCATTTTTGAAATCGGCAAAATTGGCATCTATTTCTTCGTCTCTTGTCGACGGGACATGCTTTGTCGGCAAGACACACATATTTAGAACCCTTCTGAACGGTTCTTTTGAAAAAGCCTTTGCAACCTTCGCAAGTTCTCACTCCGTAGTGTTGGCATGCAGCTGTATCTCCACAAACTGCACAGAGTTGTGATGGTGAAGGTGGTGCTGGTACTCCAGGAATGACACCTCCAGGAGAACTCGAAGCCGAGCTAGAAGCAGAAGGGGGTGGGCCTGGAGGTCGTAGTCGGGGGCTTTCTCCAGAACTCGCGGATTCAGACCTCTGAAGTGGTAACGAAGCTCGTCTTTGACGAGGACCCAAAGCAGCTGCTGCATGAAGCTCTGCAGCACTGGGGAAGTGTGGCAAGGAATAAGAATCCTGAGGGTGAGCAGCGGCAGGCGGTTCATATCCTGGACTACAAGGTTGAGTAGTTGCATAGTAAGGAGCTGCAGTGTAGTGTTGCTGCTGATGATGATATTCATAGGCCACGTGTGCTGGTACATGTCCGTGTGCAGGATGATGGTAAGAAGCAGGACCGGGTCCATAACAATCTTCGTCCATTTTGAGGCCGAATTCTGTGGCTGATTCGGGGCGGGCGTATCTTGTGGAGTATATCTCTTGAAAACTGGGCAGCGCTGAAGCCGACTGTGGGGATGGAGTTTCCCTGTTTTGCGGACTTATAGGAGCGAGACTATTTTCCTGATGACTGAATTCAACGTCCGGGAAAGGGTCGAGTCCTTCGTGAAGAGTTCCTGCGGTATCGTCGTTATACGGCAGAGATAAAAGATCAGCAAACGCAGACCCAAATGATGTCTGTAACGAAATAAAATCAAATCATTAATAATGACTGTTTTAGTTACTATGAAGGAAATATAAAATATTATCAATGGTAGGAGTGTGGCGAGTGGTTTGTAAAAGGGGAAAACTGTAGGCGGCAACTTGTAATGAGAGTGGGCGGTGCCAATGGGAGGCGGACTGCGCACGCGCTCTGCAAATTAAAATTAACATTTCATGTTTCAAAATGGAGCCCAAGTACATATTCAACGTAATTTGAAAAAAAGTGTGGACGTAAATGTATGAATATTTATATATACTGAATAAGAAATTATCCTTATAAAACTTGTACCTATAGAAAATAGAATAGGTTGTGCATCAGCAGGTTTATAGCGTTACGGTTGAGGGGCGACACACCGTGCCGCCCACGGGACTTTAAATGTCATCACCGTGGAGACACAGAAGGGTGGTAATAGTGTCAGGGGAATGGGAGCATTCAACATGGAAAACCCGTATTTACCAATGAATATTACATATCGTATCGATCATATCACGTATGTATTATTGTTAATATCACTTACAAAAAAGACCTCATCATGTATTGAAATATATCATTTTACAAGAGTTATTTATACATTAACCAGCGTAATAGCTCAGGATATAAGGCACGTGGCTACAAATATTTGTTATTACGACTGGGAGATCGGGAATAATATTTATAAAAATCCCGATCGGTCGCCTTGCTCCAGGCTTACTCTGATTTCTTGGATTGTAAGGTAAATTATTATTAAGTTAGTGACCTGTGTACTTAGAAATTGTTAAGATCACCGAGAGAAAATGACTACGTTGTTGTGTATATATGCGTATATACATATAAACTGAAAATTCATCAAATAATATAATATGGTAAATTCCAAAAATATTATAAAGGGCTTTAAAATATAGCACGTGAATATCATGACTTAATCCAAAATGGTTCCATTACGATAGAGGAAAATATTAAGTTGGTTGGTTTAAGTTGGACATTATTAAGTTGGTGACATAGATATAAACATAAGATATCGCATGAGTTGCTAAATTCGTGGTTAGTTCAAGTGGATCAAGTGGCCAAAAACAACAGTTACCTGGCAAAAAATATACTGTACTTCTTTAAAATGCTTAAAATATTATTGTGTTTCAATCGCCAAAGTATTGTCACAAGCACTCTTAGTAATCACTAGAATTGTGTTGATTGAGGGAGACACACTTATGCCTTTACCGAATAGGAGAGAAGAGTGCAACAATACGGGTTTACACGAAATTACACGAATTATTTATATGCAATGCAATATCTAATGTTTATATCTATGGATGGTGACCTGTGTAACTAGTAATAGTTAATATCACTGACAGATAATTACTTAACACATTGTTTTATCTAAAAAAACAAATTTGCAACAATCCTCTAAAAAAACCCTCGGGGGGTTTATAAGTAAATAAATAAAAATTAATAAGATCAAAGAAAATTGGAAGATGACGGAAAATTAATGCAAAGCGACCTAATATTTTGTTAAAGTGTATTTTAAATAGATAATATGTTATTTTATTTAAAAAAATAGTGCGACTAATACCTGAATTTTAATAATGTGAATGTTTTAAAATAATATAAATCTGACACTGGCTCGTGCTAACGAACTGCAAAATCTGATAATTGTCTCCGTAACGCCTTTCATGTATTATTAAAAAATAAGGGGTTGTTTATTTAATATTAGGGGGTACAATAATGAACATGGGGTCGAAAGTCGAGTGTATTGTGCAATATTATTTGATAATCTCTCGTTAACATCTCGCACTCTATTCACGCCCTTGCGATATTATCCTATTCAATGAATGTTTATAAAACACTAAATAATGGATGGCTACAGGTTTTTGTGTAGGAAGGAGGGGTGTTTATTGAAATGAATACGTTTCGAGTTGTGAAATGGTAATTATTAGTTCGAAGATGAAGATGGATGAAATGAGGTATATAAGTAGTGGTTAAAATGCGATGATGGAAATGCGTTTTTGTGTTAATAGTGTTAGTTACCTGAGTTTGCAGAAGCAGCATACTTGTGTGATGGGGCGGAGGCGGAGGGCAGTGGGCGGCCCTGGGTTGAGTGGGCGGGGGTGGAGGACCCCTGCTAAACTCTGCTTGACTATTTTCGACCCTATCTACCAAGGGCGGCTGCTGTGCCGGACCTGTAATAACAAATACAAATCTATTATTAATCACAGCCCCTGGATTGTCTAATTGCTATCCGCGCGAGAGAATGTACCGAGATAAGGCCGGTAGTATCGGTTTAATTTCATCCGAGAGACGTTGTGCTTTCCCAATATAATGTCTTCAGGATAATGATTATTATCTATGAAGGCTGGTGGATGATGATGCTGTTGACACAGGAAGCTCACTTGACTAAATGGTCCCATCCAAGGAAAAGGCATTGTGTTATAAACACGCCTGATTGCTGTTTCACCCTATATTCATCGCCGGTGCTCATATTTTTATCTAATGCCAGGGCTGTTCAATAGACTCATCATTTTAATTATATTCCTGCTAAACTAACCATTTTTATATTACCTTCCAAAATTATATATATTAGAGGGAAAATTTAAATATTAAATGCCTACAAGCACCTACTTAATTGTTATAAAATCTCACTATCAATAAATTTACGTAATAAATATAAAATTTTGTTTACACGTTTGTATAATGTATTATTTTTAATTTTTATAGGTGCTTTGTTTTATTTTATAAATC
This sequence comes from Agraylea sexmaculata, assembly GCA_022606485.1. NCBI lineage: Eukaryota > Metazoa > Arthropoda > Insecta > Trichoptera > Hydroptilidae > Agraylea > Agraylea sexmaculata. The sequence goes on along the minus strand of JAGTTH010000172.1, from coordinate 25,184 downwards.
ATCGTAACGTATTGGATCATCTGGAAGCTTACGGTGGTTGTAATTTATGAATATGTAAATAAATTTAAGAAATAAATATTTTTAATATTTTATATACATACATTGTTTCCCATACTTTTAGGTATAAGTTATATAAAAATGTCATGTTAGTCAAAATAGAACAATGTATCTAAAAATAAATAAATTCTTCGCTCTAGAAGAAAGAACTATTTACTCCTATGTATATGAGTATTCTTAATTAATACTATGTAAAATATTAATAATAAATGCTATTCTTAATAAAATAATCAATGATTTTTTTCATTTTAGTGTGAATATCTGAATTGACAAAAATTACAGCCCACGTCTTAAGTAAATTTTTTATATTGCAGGTACGATGCATTGTAAATAAATATAATAAACTATTGTTTAAAAGTCAACATATTAATTGTAAATTTTATTGTAAAGTATTTACATTTACTACATTTTGTATTTTTTTTAATTAAACATTTTTACTACTAAAAACATATTAATTTTGACTTCTAAATGCTTGTATGTCGTCATGATTGTACAAACACGCTTTCCGTTTTATTATTATAATTGATATTATACTTTTAATAGCCCTGATTGGTGATATGAGCATATTGTATGAAATACGGCAACGATATTGTCATAAAATCAAATTAGCTCACCATAGCCAGAACGGAACAAGAGAGTCGAGCATTTCAAGGCATTATGAATCTTGTGAATGTATAGCACAGGGTTTAAGTTGATATACAGCAGGGGGGTGTTTGTTAGGTCTTTGTGGATATATGAAGGGTTGTATAAACAGACCAACACAATGGGATGGTCTCAGGGGAGGCTATGAAATCAGTGGTATTTGCAACCCTCCATAATAGACGGTCATTATGAAGTGGCGCTTCGGCAGTACATGGGTGTTTCAAGCTCAATTTAGCATTTATGTAAACATTTTTTTTTTAAATATATACAAATCGATAAAATTCATTCGTGGTTGTTAAAATATGTAAATATTCGGTTTAAATAAACAAATCTTCAGTATAAATAGCTTCAAGCGAGTTCAAGATCTAATAATATAAAATTCGGCTACATAGAATAAAGTCTCAACTGATTTTTTTGCACTAATGATACTACTTTTTATTGAATTGAAGTGATTTTTCGTTACCATGATTAATTTTTTAAGTAATCGAGTCGTATTTAAATATTGTATGTAGAAAAAAGTCCGCTAAAATAACTGTTTTGTAGACTTTGTTCTATGTAGCTGACGTTTTCTTCTTTTTATGTTTGTAGAGCAAATGTCAAACTTAAGATATGCGAAAAGGAAAGTTAACCGCAAACTCCTGTGATTGGTAATATCATATCATAATATTATATTCAAGTTTTGCAGTATCATCAATCATGGACAATTACTGAGAATGTTGAATGAACTTGACACTTGCTCTATAAGCGGTGTTCCCGATTGATAACCAATATGAAATCCCAATGTAACTCAATTTTTTTCTCAGATGTGAAAAAAACAGTTTTATTTTGAAAAGGGTTGTTTTTTTGCTGTTTTATATTGAAATACCCTTGTAGCTATATGGATATTGTTGAAAGAAATTATTACCCGGAACGAGCCAATCATTTCAGATATTCAGGAATAGTTGCTTTATTTTGAGAATATAAAAGAGCCTTTTCATTAAATTTATAAAATAAATAGCCACTAAAAATTGCCGGTCGTTAATTATCGAGTCACAAAATTTAACAACCTCCGCGCCGATTACTTTGACGAGCGATTTTTATGTCAACTTTCACAGTGATTTTAAACAAAAATAATTTGTTTCAACTTTCCCGCTCCAACAATATATATGTAAATGTCAAATTTTATGTGTTTATTTGCAAACAAGTGGATCTATCTATTTATTTTAAATTAGTTACTCGTTTCAAATACGTATTTATAATCGTGAAATGCCGTTTATTAGTTCATTTTATAAGGGGATTAACGCCATGTAGACTTTAAGATATGAGGTTGTTCCATTTCAATGTTTTTATTGGCTTGTTAATATTGTCCTAATCCTCGTTTAATATCTTAAAACTGATCGCTTTATTCCAATCTGGTACATTACATCAATTCTCCAATACGTCGGCAATCTCTTTGTACATATTTTGAATTGAATTGAACGAATTTCAATATGGAGTGCAATTTAAAATGAATTATTTATAAGAATGTGTACTTGATATTCATGAATAAATAAGTGTCATTTTGATTACCAGCAAAACAAAGTATCTTCAGATTAATTTTTATTTAAGACAAGGGGATGAAATCTATAATGAAATATGAGAATGTGGAAAGGTGCTTATTTTTTTTAAATCATACGATTTAAGTATTAGTTTCAATTATATATGGTCGGTATTCTTTGCAGACTATTTAACTTCAAAAATATTAGATTTTAATACCATCTAGCTAAAATGCTTTAAATTTTTTAAAAGTCAAGAAAATATAGTTAAATTTGTCATTTTTATCATAATTCGTATAACCGTATAGGTGTCATAAAATATACAAAAAATAATCAGTTTTTGTCTCACCTGTAAAATTTGGCAAAATGAACTCACGCATTTAATGTAAAATATCAATGAAATTTTACTGATAATGATAATATAAATACCATTGTAATGAAAACTTAACAATCCAATGTTATTTTGTAATACACATATTATACAGGGTGGAATTGAACTAACTGAAAATATTTTATGGGGTGGGTATTGCAAAAATAAGTGAAAAAAAATGAAATACTAACGTGTACAGAAACAGTTGATTGTAAGATGGTGGTACAAACTCGATTCCAAAAGCACTATTAATATTTTTTTACTTATTTTGGAATACCCTAGCACCCCATAACATATTTTCAGTTAGTTTAAGTCCACCCTGTGTATAAAATATTTAATAGGTATGAATTTGTTTAAAATATAAAACGTACGATGCTTTCCAGTATATACTTTACCGATAATTGTAGAATAATAAAAACATCATTGGCGCAATTAACGACGAGTGTGTAAAGGCAATTACATTCACAAAACAAATTATTGCGCACGCGCACGTATGAAAATACCCACGTTTTTACACTTAAGCATGAAAAAACGATGGGCAAGGTGGTTGTCATGTAAATAATTGTATGAGAGGGTATTGCACTATTCGGGATAGTCGACTAGCTTTCAGTGTTTCGTCGCCATTAAGTTAATTGTGAATGTTGTTTTCCACCCGTTGCGATATAATTAAACAATTATTGTTGCATCTGTCAACACCAGATGAATTTTCCCAAGGACGACGGGAAACTGGACGCGTTTGTGCATGGGAATGGCCTTATTAAGGCAAGGGAAGTATATTGAGTATAAAAAATAGGCAGACGTAACACCAATAACCAATCGATGGGTGCAGATGGCCGATAACAAATTACAATCATCTGTCGGTAAGGTAGCTGGTTCGAGACCCGACACTGCATATGCTAAGCCGGTCCAGCAGCTCTCGTACAATTACAATACTGAACATTCCCATAACGGCCGCTCGTATCTTCATCCTAGTGTTAAATTATTTAAAAAAAAACTCAATTAAAATCATCACTCTCTACTCAACATCGGGACTTATGAAGCTTCTAGCAAATAATCTTTGTATTTTTTATATAAAATAAATTAATTTCCTTTTATCTTCCACATTGTACCATATTTTATAGTCTCTTATTCTTATATTTTATCTGTTAATACTGATTTTTTATTTCATGTTGAACTGACGAGTGTTGCATTATCTTAACTGTGACTTGGGAGCCCCCGTAATGCTCTAGTTAAACTGTAGTATGATATTATAATATTACATATAAATATCAAAAACAAATAAATATTTCTCTAACTTGTGGTTAATCAGCACTTTATTTTTAAGTCCATTACCTGAATATAACGATTAATTATTTTAATCTTAAACCTATTATATTTTTAAGATTTTCTGTGTGCTCTTAAGTCTTTATGGAACTGAGTCACATATTAAATCTGGTAACACTGCCTGTCACGTGTCACTCGGTACTGAATATTATTTATAACATATTACAGTTTACGATTAAATACCTTTTATTACAGAGACATGAAATGTTTTATAGATAATGGATGAATCTACATTAATTGCCGGTCAAATAAGACTATTGTATTATTTCGAAAAAGTCCCATTTAATAGGTTAAATAATGATTGAAAATCAACATTTTTTTACGTTTCATACATACAATATGTGGCTCAGTATACATGAAGACCCTGATACATAAAGAACATATATTTTCTACATTTTTCTACATATAGCGACTCTGTATATATTATATGTATAATTATTAAATATCTCTAATATTATTTTGAAATTAATTTAATATTATTATCATTAAAACAGCCGTTTTGAGATTGATTGCCGGTCAAATAGGACTATTTTACTATTTCGAAAAAGTCCCACTTTATAAGTTAAATAATGATTGAAAATCAAAATTTTTTGACGTTTCATACATGCAATATGTGGCTCAATTCCATAAAGAGCACACAGATTTTTTAACTTACGATTATATACGCTGGCGCAGGCGATACGTAGTATATGGAATAGGATATTTTAAAGGTTATATTTAGAGCTATTAGATTGACTTAGGATTAGCGAGGAAATGCACATGATATGTATCAAATCCTGCAGGCTGCAGTAGCTTGACATCTGCTCTGGTACGAGGTGAACTGCTGTAAGCCAGCTGAACATTTATAATTGTGAGACACCCGTTTTAATTGTAATAGTTGGTAAGTCAGTGGTTGCTCACCTTTATAGGTGACACCGCCTATTATTTATATTGTATACACACGCCCATTTCCTCTAATTGGATTGGCTCCTGTCCACCTATGACATTAAACACTCCTCACTTCTTCAGCGCAACGCAACGTGAAGCACAATCATCTGGAAGTCCTACTAATATCATTTCAATTATGATTTAACACAATTAATTTGGACGGCCCTTTAACGAGGTGAGAATACTGACACTGTAAAATATTACGCCTGAACATTGTATTATTGATTTTGTAAACGTTGAAAGGAACGATCTTGATCCATTTGTGAATGTCAAATATCATTCCATTCTATTGCGTTTACTATATTGTCTCACTTTACCGCACATTATTTACGGAAATAATTAATTGATTATTCAATTTATTTCTTTATAATGTGTATGGTTTACTATTATATTTTTTAAAAGGATTTTCATATAATATAAAAAAACGTTAATTTATTTATAAATACATATTATTATTATATCATACTGCAGTACCACTAGAGCATGACGGGGGATCCCAAGTCGCAGTGATGATAATGCAGCACTCGTCAGTTGAACATGAAAAATTATTTTATATTATTATATTTTGAATGATCTGGGATCTTTTTGAAAAAAAAATGGTGCTGAAGTTGGGTAGCATGATTTTTTAAATAAATATGTATTAAAATCAAAGATTTTTTAAATGAAACTTCCACCCAGACGCGTAACACTATTAAAAATATAATAAAATTAATTGTTTTTTATATTATATATAATAATAGCACATTGAATGTTCAGTTGCATATACCTAATGTTATTTTAAGTCATCATATTTTGAATAATTCTGTACAATAATGATGAATATACGATAATGCATTCAATTATTTTTCTGATTAATTTTGCAATGTATCTGTAATTTCAACTAATTATTTAGGCAATACATACAACGTTGAGTAGAAGATAAATGAATTGTTTTGAAAGAATTAATAATTTTGATATTTTTTTAATATGCAATAATACATCTTATTGGATGGTGCATGAAAGTGCATTATTCAGTAGTAATGGAAGTATTCAATGATGTCGACGAGATGAATTACAATTGGGTGTAAGTAAGATTAGCAGATATGATGTTGTTTCACATAAATAGTGGTTTTAACATTTAATAGGTTTAATTGACATACGAGCATGCGTATTGGTCATGTGATTGACTGTTCAATAGTCGCATGTATATAACTTCTCTTTGGGCTATTATTGTAAGAGGTTCGACTGAAGAGGAATACCATTTATATAGAAAAAAATACATCTTGAAAATATGAGATAAACCAAGCATTCTAAAATGCGAATTAAAAAAAAAACGACATCGAAATTCTCTAATCATATTGTTGAAACATAGTACCGCATTTAATATAATAGTGTATGTAATAAGCTTGGGATTCCTAGGCGTGCATTGCTGTAAACGTACACCGTAAAGACGGTAATAGAAATGCTTTGTTGTACTTTTGATCGGTGTTAAGCTAAGTAAATCTACTATCGTATTTACGTCTGCCTGGGAATCCATTACTTTAGTAAATCGTGGTGTACGAATAGACTATATAGATCTTGGTAGTATTGGTGTACACGCATACGCAACGCACGCACACACTCTTATTTTACGATTATATTGAATAGGGGCTATAGTTTTTATATTCCATGAGCTCTTTATTGAGGTTTATAAAAAAGTTTGTTAATTTAATAAATTTCCCTTAACTTCAAGTACATGCACTGAAAAATATTCAAAACCTTACAAAATACATTATTGTATGAAAATATTAAATAGTCTAGTTAATAAGGTCTAACATTTATTAATATTATGCATGTATTAGGTTTGGACTTTAATAATACCAAATAAATTTAATACATGTCGAATAATGTAATTATTCATTTATAATAACATAGTGATTAATATTAATTATATATGGGATTATTATCAAAATGTTGAGATAAGGTTTCATCGTGTAGTTATTCCAAAATTGAATATGGTATAAGGCTTATTAGTCGCATATTTCCTATTGAGGAAACAAGGAAACAGGAAGCTCAATGACAGGTGACAGGTGAAGGATGCGCGATAGGTCATAGGTTTAGTTCTTTGGCATTTCCACTAGGACAGGTGGAAACTGGTGCACTTTGCCTTTTTATTATATAAATATGAAATACACGCGAAAACTTTAACGGACAAAACCACTCAACTTGCCCTCATTTAATTGGCTACACTATTATCACTGACAATTGTACTTAAAATAACAATTTCGAAAAGGATAAAAATGTGATTTATTAATAAAATGATGTTATCGAATTAGTGAAGGCTTTTGGGATTTTAAAAAATAAGATCGAGAAATCACTTATGTACTTATAACATTTAAAATAATAATGTATAAATCATAGCGATTGACAGAGTTGTGTATTAAAATACGATTATTCAAGACATTTAAACTGAATTATGCAATTATTATTATCCGTGAAAAAACACATTGTTCGAAGAACATTGCGACAGAAGTTCCATAAAATCTGCAGGGAAATTATTACGAGCGTATGTAATTTTGCCATAAATAATTTTATGTTTAAATAACTGAGAAATAAAGTGTGAATACATATGCTTTGACACTTTTTTACTGTTACAGGAAATTTGCTTCCCAGAAGACCGATTTATGGGCCACCAAGATTTTATACTTTAATTTATAGCCATAGACAATGCGAGCTATTACTTTTATGAAAATTAACAAATCTCACTACTTGTACGGTTGGTTTTTATAGTTTGAATACAAAATGACATTGATTGCTTATTTCATTGGAAGGTGTCTTGCTGTCGGATCAGTTTTAAATCGACATTATCGATTTTATTGCTGATCCTTGTCGATGATAAATTAGCTGCGATGTGAGGAGTTGTTTTAATTTTTCTTTTGACATTTTTATCGCTGAACAAGCGCAAGTCAAGCAAGTAAGCTGAGAAAAAATAAAATAAAGACAAAGTATTTTTATGGATCCATGACGAATGCTGAAGAACACCTGTCTTTGCCGCTGAAAGCGTAAACGAGCTTCTGTTTGAATAATTGATAAATAAGGAGAGAAATTGTATGTGCTTCATGAACAATTATTTCATGCTTTTTTAATTAGGCGCTCTTTTTAAGTCGTAAAAATTATAATATTAAATTAAACTACTGGATGTTCATTGTGAACATTGACAAATTGGATCAAAACTATTCAATTTAATATAAATTAAATCAATAAAAAATACATCAATACAATTCAATATAAAGTTTCATAAAACTGTCATTAAAATTGAATTAAGATCACAGACACGCGACTCGAAGAAAACGTCTTGCTTATTAATTAGGAGGCGGTGGGTTTAAATTGAATTAAATTGTATAGTGCTCATATCCAAAACACGTCTTTAATTAATGGCAAATGTGTTTTATAGTGTATTTGTATGAAGAGTCGGCTTTTTATTTGTTAATAATATATACATAAGTCGTCATATGGCGTGACTGTTAGCAATTAATATTAATACAGGAATTACTTATCCCGGTGGTCATTGCTTAAACGTTTTCTACTTCCAGATCGCACAGGCGTTCAAAATGACCTTTTATAAAGTACATTGTATATCATATTTGATGACATCGCACCCTTTTAATTTCAATGTTTGTTCGAATTTAATAAATTCTTTTTTTACGATAACCATAGGATGAAATATAATTTGCTCAAGCTATGCGGCGGAACTCGAGCATTGTTTAAGGAATTTCTTTTATAAAAAATGTCTTTTGAAAAGTGTTTAAAGGCGATTGTCGGCATCAATTTTGGTATCCAAAAACACAGGGAAGTCTTCTTGCGTGGAAACGGGCAATGAATACCGCCAGGTTTGTCATCGGCTTTTTACAAATTACTTAAAGTACCGTAGCTAATTGTTCGGCATTTTATTTATCCGAATAATTATATTTAATAAATGTCATAAGCTGGACGACTTAAAGTGAAATAAAAGACATTTTTTATTATAAACATCGACGATTGGACAACAGTGAAACTCTACATTTTTATATTACCTCCACAGATGTCTCTAAATACCGGCTTAAATAAGTATTTTAATGAGTTTTGATTCTAAAGTCATTAACATAATGAATAAGTTCCGTGACAATTCCGAATAATATATTCAGTGATCCATATAATATTTATATCTGTAATAATTATTTAAATGAAACGATCCGCCCTTTAAGTGTGTATGTAAATAAACAACACAATACGAGGCCGCTTCTTTTATGACCATCGATTAAAATCGCACCGTGAAAAGTTAAGTCTATTTAATCTGTTTGCTAAGCGCATTTCAAGATTTAGTGGATATTAACGCAAGGAATGCATTTATATCAATAAACAGAAACATTCAGTCGAGTTAAAGTGTCTACAATTTTTTAAATAATTAAATATATTACTATTTCAAAATCGTTGATCCAAAAACGATGTTTAAGGTGGAGTTTTATTGATTAAAATAAGTAGTTTTTAAGCGTATACTATACACATTTAAATAAACGTTAAATAAATATAATACTAGTTTTATTTTGGTATTATAATTATTTATTGTACGCCCTGAAAAGATTTTTAAGATATTTTTAGGGGACACAACATTGTGTTATAATTTATTTGACTATTACAGTAACACAGGTTACATAAAAATCACCTCAGTGTTTGATTAGAATAAACAGGGATGAAGACGATCGATAGGCAATTAATTTATTTTTATTCAAGCGGGATTTGAAACTACGACCACAGTATTTGTAGCCATGGTTTGAATTCCCTAAACTATTACGCTGGTTTCACTTAAACTTGTTATTATTTGTGGTGAAGGTGGACTTTTTAGTCAGTATCAATAATTTATATAAAAATACCCACAATAATAAATAAAAGATATCTCTCCCATTAACAATATATGAATGATATATATATATATATATATATATATATATATATATATATATATATATATATATATATATATATATATATATATATATATATATATATATATATATAATTTTAATATTGAATTAAATACCTAATTAAACAGGGTCTCCTGTTGTATAGTGGTAGAAATATTTATCATATTTATTTTTACATATCATTAAAATAGTCCACCGTGTATTTATACATTTGTTAGTTATTGCTTTAGATGCATATATTATTGGTGTCACTTTGGTAGGTCTACTAAATCTGTAGGACTTATTGCTGTGGGGTGGCCTGGGAAACCTGCTTGGCCAACCCCTAACAAGAGATCCCGTCAATAGGGAAGGTATAACGATATTTTTTAATTTATTTGCAGATGAATACTAACGGAATTTGAGGCACAATATGATTGGAAGGTTCAGTTATTAAGGCGCGGTGTTGATTATTTATTTATCTCGCAAGTCTAGAGAATGAAACGAGTTTGTTGTGACAGAAGGCGTGATATGTATTAATATATAAAAGTAAGTCTTTGGCGGCACTATGTACTCGTAAGTGTATCGCCACACCTTTAATACAGGTATCCGGCTTTGATTCCTCTTTAATTATCCTTACATACTTATCATGATTTACATCATGGACGAAAAATGCCAATTTACCGGAACAAAATCTCTAATGGTGGAAATCGTCTCTGCAAATTGTTTTAAAATTGTGCGTTTCAAAATATAACGCACGTTTCAAATTGTCCACTCACGACAATACAATTTGCCGGCCGTTGAACACACAGAAATAAAAAAATATATAGTAAGTACACACGAGGCTAATTTTATAGTAATCGTGTAATTATGTTTAACGCACCGTGTTGAGTGTAAAAATAAAATGGTTATTAGTGCCAATCAAATTTGTATATTTACTTAATCCACTTACAATTAAGTGAAATTTCGCAGTACACGCGTGTCTCTAATAATGAAAAATAATACGTTTTCTCGTAATTGTATCGTGACTAAGGGCCACAACAATTTTGCTTTTTCATCATAATAATTTAATTTAATAATGACGAGAGTAAAAGTATTTTTAATAGTTTAAATAAGCAAATAACTAATACTAAAAAGAGGCACCCCATCTAGATTTTTTTTATATATTATGAAAAGATAAAACATTCGTCCTCTGATACTGATGATAATACTGATTGTCAAGAATTAAATGTGAGGCTTTGGGTGATTTTGACCAGCGTAATGTTTCAGGGGGTAAGGCGCGTGGCTATAGATATTATGGTCACGGGTTCAAAGCCCATTCGATTTCAAAAAAAAAAAAAAAACGGTCGCTTATTGCTACTGCGAGATCAGAAATAATATCAATAAAACTCCCATCAATTTACTCTGATTTCCTGGATTGTAAGATAATTATATTACTGAGGAGATTATAGTCATAAGTCAGATAGAGCCGCTCTGTCGGTGACTTGTGTAACTGTAATATTTAGGATAACCAACAGTTAGTATTAGAAAAAAAATATTGTGTCTAAAAAAACCAACATTTCAGAGCCTCTCGGAGCGAATATAAATAAAAATTAAGCATTTTTCCATTAGCAAGCCATACAACTGGATATATAAATATCAAGATGACGGACCAAGTAGACGAGTCTGGGTGTAACAACACTAATTGTTTATGCAAGCTAAATAGAACTGTACATCGCATTCATTACTGTTCTTTAAACGTAGTTAATCACTTTGATTTCAGTGTTGCCTCTGTCAAAATCATCTCCTCGGTCCGCCATCTTAATATTTATGCATCCAGTTTTATGGCCTGCTAATATGTCAGTGGTATCGATTTACTACGAAGTTTCTAAAAGAACCTCTCAGAGCGAATATATATATAAATAAAATTAAGCATTTTTGAGGAAATGTCCAGTTGACTTAAAACAGAGATATTTATCTACTAGCAGATATATATTTTAATAGATACTGATAATATTTTGAATAGCTATAGATGGGATAATATCTTGTTTCTTTACCCCTTTTTATGGATATCTGTGTAAAAGTAAATTATGCAAGAAGAAGTAAGATATGTGAATGTTGTATAACCCTGTTGGTTAAAATGCGTGACACCCCGAGGGTCTCAAGTCTCTTCGTCTTTCGATCTTCCACACCGTCTAGTAATAGTTATAATAATAGTTCGACTTTCCACTATTTTGTAATATAGCGGCATATCCAATAATAGGATGGACATTGCGTATCGTATCACAAAGCATCGGCGTCCCTTCAAACGACGAGCAATTTTCCAATTAGGTTCGTTACACAGCTGACTGAATAGAATTCGCGCAAATCTTATCCCATCATCACAAATCAGTCTCGAGTGTCATCCAACACGGCTATTCTTGAAAAGTCAATCGCTATAGGTATATAATTAAAATGGTGAACATTTTCGGATTACAGAAACGACTCAATCAGTGTAAAAGAGCTTTTGAATGCGGATAATAAACGGTTCTCGTTAGCAGCATAGCGCCATGTTATCACGTATTAAAACGTCGCCACGGTACAGACGAGCTTGAAAAAAGGGAAGAGTGCACGTCGCGTCGCTCATGTCCTAGAGCGATTATGGAGAGGATGCGTAAATGGTGGTTTTGCTCGAAGGTGTTGTTAAGACTAAGTCACAGACCTGAATGAAGTCTTCCTGGATGGAAGTATAATATGATGGGCTATGCTGAGATTACAGGCGCCGACGAGACGTGACAAGAGAAATATTTATGAGCCAACTCTAACATGGAAAATCAACCAATCACCCTGACTAACCATGTGAACGCATCAAATTAATACAAAAAATAATTATATCAGATTGCGAACAAGTGACGGCGAAGTACATATATTGCTGAATATTAATAAGGCTTAAGTATTACTCTGGTTTATGATATGTATATAAGATAAGTTTTTTAAAATATCGGAAATCCTTGAAGTCACTCCATTTAAACGGAAGATAGAATTTTATTAGCACGGAGAAATTTATGTATATACATATATGTATACATAACAATATGGGTTTTTATTTTTTGCCATATTCTCTGCAAATTGGCGCCCGCAGAATATTTTTCAGGAAGGGGCAAAATAATATACAATGAGATATTTTGCCTATTTTTTAAATTTATCAATCTAGGGGGCCAATCTACTTGCAGGCGCCCATGATCACACCCCTTATCAATATTCTAAATATGTTATGTTAAATATATTGTATATTCATGACTAATAAAAAAATTGTAATAATTATTGTATAAACTACAAAGAATACATACATATTAAACAAAAAACGACCAAAATTACTATGAAAGAAAAATAGTAAGATCTGTACAAATAAACAAATATGTAGGTGTAGATATACATATGAACGATAAACTAATAAGTTTATAGTGAAATCCAGTTTTATTATAAATAAAGTAATATGAAAGATGCTCAAAAAATTGCATAATAATGATAAATAAAGCTTCTTTTAGAGAATGAAGTTATATACTATATAAAAAAAACATTTAATAATTAATTTGTCACTTGATTGATGATAAAAAAATAGGAAAATTTTCTTAGACGGGTAAAATTTAAGTGCATTGGGTATTGATTTGTAGGTGTGATGGTGGAATCCTGTTCAGCCTGAAGGTACTGCTGGGTTTATATTTAGTATATTCGTAAATATTTATCGATCGGTAAGCAATAGATAGAGTATTCATTATGCGACGTTAACTTAAGGTTCTATCTGCCACATTCTACATTACACATTACATATTTTCACAACGCACTTTCAGCACGTGCTTGTTAGTCTACAACTGTAATCGTTTCCTGTTTCTGCCGAGGAGACAATTTAACACCAGCTGAGTTACGAATAGAGTCAACAACCAATAGCGAAATGTCATTGGAAATGCTTATTACTAAACATATTCGGACTTGAGTAATGGACCGACTAACCACTGTGCCACCTGGGAGCTTCTATTCAATACGTGCTTTATTTAGCCGTTACATGGTGTGATATGTGGTTGTTCTGTCACCATAAGAGTGTCAATTACACGATATTTGCATGAGAGTATAATCACAAGCACGGGGGCGATTTAATGGCATATCCTTGCATATCCATGATCTACGATGTCGCCTAGATAATATGTATAATATTTACTTGATGTGGCACCAGTCGCCGATCAAAAACTGGATCGTTTACATAAAGATAAATCGTTTCAGGCGCCCCGTAATTTATGGCTTATTTACATGCCGATGATCTTCTGACAATGTGTCGTCTGTCTGATGTACTTAACTGAATCAACTTCTAATACATTCATTTATTATTATTCAATCGTGTGGGAATCTAACATTTTTATTAATAGATAATCGTTCGAACGATGTTTTTATAAGATAACGTTTTTTTATCATTCGTTAATCAAACTCAAGATTGAAAACTTTCCCAATGTATCTTCTCATTATGCAAGATAATATCACTTTCACTATTGCATCTGTCATCTATACTCTGCAACAATGCTTTGCCAAAAATGATAAATGGTGTGTCTTATAGTTATTATTAAAAAGCACACATTGAAAAAAAAATACGTGAATTTATTTTTATAGCAGCGTAATACCTGAGGAGATAAGGCGCGTCGCTAAAAATACTGTGGTCATGGGTTCAAATCCCATTCAAATATAAAAAAATGACCGGTTACTACGAAAGGGATACCGGGAATAATATTAATAAAATCGATCGATCGTCTTGATCCAGGTTTACTATAATTTCCTGGATTGTAAGGAAAAATACTTATAAAGTCGGGTAGAGGCGCTCTATCGGTTAACTGTGTAATAATAGTTAAGTTCAGTCAGACAATATATATATATATATATGTATATATATATATATATATATATATATATATATATATAAATAAACGGTGGAAATTAATATAGAGAGCACTCTGAATTTACACGAGGTCGAAAGTGAAATAGGCCATAGCCAATATGTATCTGTGTATTTTTATTCAAATGATGACTAAAAAAGATAAACTTGTTTAGCGATGCGCGCCACGGTCCGCAAATTTTCCAAATAGCTATAAAAAAGTAGATTTCTAAAAAATCTCGTTGATTTATCGACAACGTCTCGCCTTGTAATATTTATGTTGAATTAATATAAGTGGAGATTTATATCCAAACAGCCGGAGAGATATTGCTCATCTTTTCTTATATAAACATTGAAAATATTTTAAAAGAAAATTCAATTAATTTTAAATATTAATATGTAATGTAATGTATGTGGAGAATGTAGCTTCTCACCGAACATAACACGAGCTTTGCATGCATATAAAGATGTCTTATTCGATATGGGCTTATGTTTATATGAAATAGTGAGAGTCTGAGTTGTCAGCACGAGAATTAATAGAATCCGAGAACACTCTTGGAGTTACGCAAATGGAGGTCTGAAATATTCAGAGTTAGACATAGAATTTCGCTTAATACCAAACTATCTGTCAATCGCTATCCAAAAGGTTGCCGCTGTATTGTGAAAGGAACAAGCGTGTCTTTTCAGTAAATCAATTCACAGGAAGTCGAATTACTGTGTATTATTATATTGTAGGTTTTTTACTATTAAAAGTGAAAATCGCAACCCACAAATCGATTAATGAATTATTAAGATCAAATATTTACATAAGTTTGACGTAATGAATATGTAACATTCACATACAGCAGAAATTTAATTATATTATAATGGTATGAAGCACATTTTTTTTAATTTTTAAAACACACATCTACTTGTCAAGTACCTTCACATCTATTCACTGCTTTTTAAAAATAAAAAAAAAATGACTTTTTCTAAAAATTATTACCACTCTTTGTGACATTTAACAACAAGTAACATTTTTTATTATTTATTTATTCATATCAAATATGGCTTCTCAACAAACATATATGTAAAATATTCGTAGTAGATCGATACCACTCATATACATATAAGCAAGCCATACAATTGGATGTATAAATATCAAGATAACAGACCAAGTAAACGAGTCTGAGTGAGACAACACTAATTGTTTAAGCGAGATAAATAGAAGTGCACATCGCTTTCATTACTGTTGTTTAAACACTGTTAATCACCTTGATTTACAGTGCTGCCTCTGTCAAAATCATCTGCTTGGACCGCCATCTTGATATTTATACATCCAGTTTTATGGCCTGCTGAAATATCAGTGGTATATTTTACATATATTTTTGTTGAGAAGCCATATGTGGTATGAATAAATAAAAAATGAAAATGTTACGTTATCACAAAGAGTGGTATTAACTTTTAGCAAAAGTATTTTTTTTTATTTAAAAAAAGGAGTGAATAGATGTGAAGATATTGATAAGTAGGTGTATGTTTTATTATAAAAAGTTAAAGCGTTAAAATGACTACCCTATATAGATGTTGTGAATCCCTCCATATACGGGGTCGTATGACAGTCTTATAATGAATTGTCGATTCAATATAAGAGAATTTTTCTAAAAAAAATAAAAGTGATAGAATATTAATAGGAATGTTTTAATAGCATTTTCAGGTCGTAGTGATATCAATATGGTATGCAAGTAAGTAGCTTGTGAATATAGTCGGTACCACACGAAGTGAAGTTCTCAAGTCGTGATCATGTTATATGAGCATAATGTCTTCTAGCAACCCCCATAGTCTTAGTGCCCCCGTCCGGGTTCTCGGGGTCAACTGCGCCGGAATTAATAACCATTGTTTATAGAGGCCTAACCTCACGTTTCTATGGCGACAATATTGCTAAGTGAATCTCACATACTTAAATGCAATCATTCCTTCTGCGCCTCTGCGGTGATTGTCATTTCAATAGACACGACCGATATTATATGAAATATGCCATACATTCTTGTGCCCTTATGACGATATAATATAGTACACGTGACCCGACAATGAATACTTTTATAATGAACGGTCATTAGCAGAACATTGTTGAAAAGCACAATTACATATTGACGGGAAAGTTGTACGTTATGTATAATATAATCGGAACTTATTAGCGATTGGTTTGTGCGTGAGGAAGAAGATACTGTACATCTGTAGAAGATGCGCCTTAGGCCTTTTGTACCTCATAAAAACCTCACATAATTTCTGGCGTGTTATTGTCGTAACACGTATTTATGTGTTAGTAAACATTCAGCTTTCCTCGGTGTGAAAATTATATAAAATTAGACTTTCCCATATGATGTGTGCAGATTCGTTATGGAAAAGGACATCCGGTTATGAAACACCATAAGTGCGATAGTTAAAATATTATCAAATAATACTAGTTTGACGCAATATGAAGAGATGAGGTTCATCAGAAGTAATAATCATCCGGTATCAATATTGGGCAACGAGATGGATTTTTTTTCATATGACGGGCAATCTGGCACAAATTGAAATTGCGACATGCCGCGATGATGAATTGAGACGTCTTCAGACACGCTCATTAGAATGGTGCTTCTTCAATTATTATATATTATTACAATATTTGAAAATTGCATCTTTTTAACTAACTAACGCAAATATCCTTAAAATGCTTTCACAACAGTCATTATATGAAATTGATTCGGTACACATTATTTCTTGCGAAGGCGTATTTAGTCAATTTGTAAGTGTTTAACTAAGCCAGTACACCGTCTCGGTTTTGCAGAGAAATATGACTATCCTAGCAATGCCTCCTATTTGCTATTATAAGTTGTGGCACTCTAATAGAGATAATTAGACTTGGAATCGAACCCAAGAACGATGCAGTTAGACAGTCGGCACAAATGAAATATTGTTCGATTTAATTGGCTTTATTTAAACAGCACAAACGCGCCGAGGAAGTCTTTATAAATTGCATTTGCATTATCAGTCAATAAAAATCTTTAGCATTTTTTTATATAATCAATAAACAGCATAATGATATTGAGTTTTCCAGGTAATAAACAAACACTTAAGTGCTACATATTTTCCGCAGTGACACAGTGTATAACTGGGCGGTTCTGTCAACAGAATAATAAAATGGCCGTTTGAATTACGGACATTGGCGATTATGGAAAGAGCCGCCCATTGAATCTTATTGGTTGGACAAGTCTTTACGCACCTACTACACTTATTTATTAGACTAACTATAAAGTTATAACCTACTAAGTGTGTGTATTGACATTTCGAAATGGTAGCGCTGAATACTGATATCGGTTTCAAACGAGTGATTTACAGCAGCTAGTTGGAATTAAATATGATCGCTATTGAATCATTTATTGTCATTTCAATTGATTGAAGAACAAGCAAGATTTACACAGGATTTGAAATAAATTGGGTGAATAATAAAGTAAAGGACACTTTATGTAAGAAACAGGCAAATGTGAATGGATTATTGAATACCAACAAGAGGATGCTGATTTTTAGAGCAAAATCATTCAATTTATTTACAACAACTTGGCATTGAATGTGGGCACCTGGGTGACCTCTTTTCCGCCAATACTGCAAACTACAAGACTTGAGGGAACATATAAACTATTGCCTCCTCCTTTTTACTTATTTATTGTATATAAACTATACTCTCCTTTTTGTAAATTTTGTCTTGTTTGTAAAAAAGCTCTAACTAGCGTTAATATGCAATTAAATAAATAAATAAATGTGATGATGCTATGATTTTGCATCAAAATTAACGTATTTGGGGTAAACCCTAATAAACTGAATCAGGTCTAAGATTTTTGATTAATTTTATACACAATTAATATTACATATTTTTGTATAATTGATTATGACAGTTAAAATGTTCGTTACGATGTCGTATAAATCATATACTTCCAAAGCATTGTTCGGCCAAAATAAAACTACGGATTGATTAATTTCGTGATCAAACAATACGATCTTAAAAATGTACAAAGATCGAGCGAGAAATAAGCGAATGGACACAGTTGGCCACATCTTCGTAGATAAATCACAGCTTTAGCGCATGAACACTGTGGGAATCTACATAAAATAAATACCTGCGAACTCAGGGGTAATAAACTCAAAATATTACAAGAAGTGAATGTTCTTTTTGCAATTACAAAAAACGCATTAAAAGGCATGTCTCTATTAGCTTTTTTGTTTACTTAAAATATAAGTACCACGGTCGTTTAATAACGATATTGTGAAAGTCGATCTTCTCAACGCTAATTGCCCGTATATACCTTTGATGTTGTGATATGTGCTTATTTATTTTTTTCATCTTATTCGCGTGAGATGTTCAACACTATTTGAAGTTGTACGGTGATTTTATTTATAAGCAATAATCATCACGAGTAAAAAAGTGTGAAAGAACGGTTTTTTTACGAAGTAGGAAAATATATATTATTATAATAATAAAAACGTTAGATGTCTTTTGTATATTTTCAAATTATAATAAGTGCCTGTTAGTCTTGTTATAGATATAATTGTTGAACGTGTGTGTATGTCATATGTCTGTGCGGATCCATCAATAATCAGTGTTACCAGATGGAAGAATAATATTTTATAAAATAATTTTACTACAATTTTATCTAAAATATATAATAATAACAGTATTTATTATACCGCCTAATATTCTGAGTGGAACAAACACTATATTATATCGGAAATGTATGAATTTCATAAAATGTACATTTTAAAACATCATTTAATCGATTATATGAGACTTTTTTGAAAAAGTAAAATAGTCCTATTCGACCGGCAACTAATGTAGATTCTTTTATTATCTATAACACATTTCATGCCTGTGTCAACAGAAGGTATTTATTTGTAAACTGTTATATTTTATAAACAATATTCAAACGGAGTGATGCTAATGATGACAGGCAGTGTTACCATATGAAAGAATAATATTTTATTACAATTAATACATATCTAAACTCCCGAAACAGGTATTTTAATGAAAATAATATTAAATAAATTTCAAAATAATATTAGAGTTATTTAATAATGCAAAATAAATGATTATTCTCAAAAAGCAGTAGGTATTTATCGGGAAACTTGCTTTTTAAATACTGTGATGAGTGTTGTCATCATACGAAAACCGAATTAAATTGTTTTATTTATAATTGACATTGAAAATTCAAACATGTCCTGAATGAAAAAATAAACAACTTATTACCGTCCTATTGGCTATATGAGATAGAGGAGTGTGTGTGGTCAGTGGGTTAGTTGTGGTAGTTACGGAACTAGTATATGGTATATAAAGACAGGATGCCTGCAGGATTGCGTCAGCATCGTTCTCCTGTGGTGTCAGGGACAAAGTTGAACCGGTGACTTAGTGACTCCATAAACTGGACCGTATGATACCTTCGCTCACTGCCAGCCGCATTCCTTTATACCACATACAAAAAACACTACATAAATAAGTTAAAATTATAGTTATTGATTATGTAATATGTGTCGTTATAAGAGTGATGCGGCTCAAGGTGGACTTCATCCGAATTCACTTTTTCCAGACCTACGCATCTTCGGCACCAGTTTATACAGGGTGGACTTGAACTAACTGAGAATATTTTAGGGGGTGGTAGGGTATCGCAGGAATAAATTAAAAAAATATTTTTTTTACTTTTGGAATCGAAGTTTGGCCACCATTTTGGACTCAGCTGTTTTTTTTTTAAATAATCATGAGTGACTGACTGTGCGCGTTTGTATTGTGTTAAATTAGAAATTAATATTTTAAATAATTTCATTAATATTAAATATATATATTTGCGATACCCATTCTGTATAGTGAAAAATAAAATATTTATTTTCCGGGTTTTATATGAGTTAATGCGACCACGCGTCGAAATAATTTTTGTTTTAGGATATATTACCAGTTTTTTCAACTGGATTGTGAAATATCAAGATGGCGGACCAGGCCGATGAGTTTTTCAAAAAATGTAGGTACTGTAATTATCAATAATTACCACTCTTTGTTATAGCGTAGATATTTTATTAATTATTTATTCATGCCAAATATGGCTTCTCATAAACATTTAAAAATTTTTTTTTAAATATTCGTAGTAGATACCAGTGATATATCAGCAGGCCATTCAATTGGTTGTTTAAATATCAAGATGGCGGACCAAGCAGATGAGTTTGTATGAGGCAACACTGTAATCAAAGTGATTAACAATGGTTATGTAATAATGAAGAGCGGTCTACATATCTACCACCAATTCACACGAACCGACACCACCGATATTAGAAGGCCAAAGAAATGGAAGATATATATCAAGATGGCAGACCAAGCAGAAGAGTTTGACTGAGGTAACACTGTAATTAAGGTGATTAACAGTGTTTAATCCATAGCAATGAAAGGTGATGTAAACCTCTACCAAGAATTCACACAACCCGACCCCACCGATATTAAAAGGCTATAAAACTGGTTGTTTAAATACCAAAGATGGCTAACCAAGCAGTTTGACACTAATTGTCTCACTCAACTCGTCTACTTGGTCCGCCATCTTGATATTTATACATCCAGTTATATATTCTGCTATTATATCGTTTAAGATAATGATTGTAGACAACCCTGAGATATCCAAACACGTGCACAATCGAGTGGCAGTTAACTACAGATTTATACGGTCAGTTCGGTCACAAGCGAGTGTTACCGGGGTCAAGTGAGCTTTGTAGTATTTTTAAGGCATGCTTCATAGTTCAGATTCATTATACAAATTGTTGCAGTGCAATGTGCAGATGCGATATTTCGATCAACCAATGTACAATAATAAGCCCATTAAAATGCAGATTCCAATTGCGGGCAAATTGAAAACCAGAGATTTATCCGACTACTAAATTCGAACTACCTATTGCGAGAATGAATTTTATAATGACCACCGCTATTATTACAATGTTATGTATGATTCATGTGTTCCCTTCAATTGGTTGGGTAATTAAAATATGTAATGAGATTTACAAGTAAACAGGATTTAAAAAAATAAAACACACAGGAATAACTGTTTGAATGTGCTAAATAATATTGTAGGTTTTACTAAACGTCTGTTTCAATTCAATTTAAACATTTAATTGACATCAATAATAACAATAATAGTTCAAGGGATCAAACAAAGGCTATAAATACTGTGGTCATAGGTTCAAATCAAGATCAAGTAAAAAATATATTTGATCGGTTATTACGACTGGGATATCGAGGAATGATATTTATAAACCCTGATTTCCTGGATTATAATATGTACCATTACGGCAAAATAGTCAGGTTTCAAAATATTTATTTTTTTATAAGAAGTTCGATAAGAAATTGTAAAAATAAAATATTTCATAAATAACATGTTACAGCTTAAGTTTAAGAGCATCCGTCACAAACAATATTTGAAAATAAAATAAAAATTGGATTTGGAGCTTTTGATTATTAACGGGTATAATTATAATCAATTTGCACTATTGTGTCAATTTTTTTTAAAGAATTCTCCTTAATGTTCCTTAATGAAATACACAAGTAACGCGTTAATAATCAAAAGCTCCAAATCCAATTTTTATTTTATTTTATTTTATTTATATATATATATATATATATATATATATATATATATATATATATATATATATATATATATATATATATATATATATACGAGATTCTTGAAGAAGGATTTAATTTTTAAAAATCGTTTTTAATGTAACACCTCATAATGTCAGCCAGCATAACCAGCGTGATAGCTCAGGGGATAAGACGCGTGACTACTAATACTGTGGTCATAGGTTCGAATCCCACTCAAGTCAAGAATTTTTAAAATTGATTTCATCGGTTATTACGACTGGGAGATCGGGAATAATATTAATAAAATCCCGATCGATCGTCTTGATCCAGGTTTACTCTGATTTCCTGGATTGTAAGGTAAATACCGAGGCGATTATTAAATCGGGCAGAGCCGCTCTGTCGGTGACCTGTGTAACTAGTAATAGTTAAGATCACCGACAGACAATTAACACGTTGTTGTGTATAAATACCTCCTCAAAAGAAAGCTCCATCAGAGATGTAGGTTCTCTGGTATTCCAGAAGACTGTGTTCTCTTAATAATAATAATAAAAAAAAAAAAATGTCGGGTTAAATTGAAGGTGTTGGTTTAATACATAGGTGATTGGTCTGGATACCGTATTTATTATTGGTTATGTAGAGGACTTCAGATATTTTTAATATGAAGGACATTATTTATGCCGAAAATTGAATTATTAATTTGAAATATTAACATCGATCGAGACTTAAATTATTAATAGAATATGATCTACAGACAAAGTGATATTGTAATTGTTAGTAGGTTGTAACCGGAGAGGAGTCCTACCTTAGACCGAGTTACGTCAGGCGGTGAGACAATTGCCTCTATGATTTAAGATATGGCGGCAATGTATTTAAATATATGCGCCTGTTTGTTTGGTCGGCATTATCTTTTATTGGTGTGACACAAGCCACCGGAATATACAATGCAATCACCTACACTTACATTACATACATATTATATATAATACAATCGAAACCTTCAATCTGAAAAGCTCCCGATACTGCAGCAAAGCTCGTAACGGACAGACGAAAGTCACGTAAGGTAAACGATTAAGAAAACATTCGAACAATGATGATTGTAATCCCAATGGAATGGGGAAATTCAAAGCTCCAACTATTCGATATCCGATTTAAAGAACAAGCTCTCTTGGAAGATGTTTATTTTTCAATGCTATTTGCTATTATTCAATTATTAGCAATTATACAAGCGTTCCAGACAATAATGCATCTAAATTCTAGACCCCGAGAAGAAAGCATTTAAAAAACGCGAACGCGAACAAAACACAAATATACACTTTCATTAGTTGGAATTAAAATATTTCATATTATCGTAAAATAGTTTCAATAAGATTATCATCAAGCTTTCAAAAAAAAATTTTTTTACTACTGAATGTACCTACATCTCTTTTTTTACAACCAGACCAAGTGATTTGACGCATTCGAGCTCTGCAAAGAATACCTTTATATAATATTGCTTTATTATTTAATTAGTATATTATTTTACTTCAACTCGCTGATATTTACACTAAAATATATGATATACACCTACAGTTATCATACATTTTTTATATTCATGGGATAAACTATAAAGTTGTAAGCAAATTTCATAAATAATTTTATTTTATAAATATTATGTTATAAGATTGTTCTACTAATATGCGTAAATTTAAATAGAATAATATATTTTACCACATTATAAAGCGCTTAAATATAATTAAAATTTTAGCCGCGCAGTGCTCTACAATTGTGCTATAAAACCCCTCTAAATTTAATAAACTTTAAGATCTCAATTAATGCAATTTAATGATATTTGATAATATATTATGTACTATTAATATATCTACTTACCTAAGTTGATATGGCAAATTAAAATGCAGTAATGTAGTTAAGTGCTTACCTGTAAAAATAAAAAAAAGATGAATTAGTAAAGATTATTTTGTAGATAAAATACAGAAGTCAGCATTTCAAGTGGCCCTTGAGAGTGAAGACATGACATAGCAATTCGTAAGATTGAGAAGAGTACTTCTGTAGTGTTGATTGGCTCAAAGAGGTTTATTGTGATATGGATTAGGTAAAGAAGTGGGATTTTCGAAGTTCACACCTTGTCAGACTAATTGGAGGTCAGTAACGCGAAAGGATCTCAGATTTGGATCGTTCCAGTCGGCCAAGCGTTTGATGGTAAGTGATAGTAGTGGTCTTTGTCATGTTGTTGAGGTGTTGTGCAACTTTTACTAGGCATACGTCTCAAGAATATAGTTTTCAGGTCAGTGTGACTCCGCCCAGCTCTTCTGTTCTTTCGCAAAGTATTATTATAATGACTACGATCTAACCAGATCACCGTTCAATGCCGATAGGTCAACCAGGGGAAAACCTTCATTTCGGTGATTCAACACTGCCTCGATTACACTACAATACCTACAATTCAAAGTTGATTCTTTCAATCCAAACAACCAAATCGAAAAAATAATGTGTAAGATAAATAAATATTTATTTTCAACACGAATGAGCATAGAACATGAGAGTTATTTTATTTGAAAGTACCGGTGACTCATTATATCATACGTCACGCAGGTCAAGATGTATAGAAATATTTAAATAATACTTATGGTTGAATAAACATAATAAGATGTTTTATATAAATAACTAAAAAAAGCATGGGAGACAAAGATGAATTTGTCGTCAATGGTTTTGTATAACAGCCGCTGAGGGCGCTGCTTTTATCGCCCGTACTATTTATCTGTCTTTTATCGATCTTTCTAATAACATTACACTTAATATGGTAAAGTGCGTAATTAAAATTTGCTTAAAATATTTAAGAACAAATAATGTTCAAGATCAATTCAATCAATTTTCATTTGGTCACAGACCGAGTATGTGTGAAGTATATGTATAATATGCGCATTTGGTAGAGCCGAGTACCAATGAAAACAATACG